>OZ038501.1:38497921-38725421 GCA_964036315.1 Acanthosepion esculentum
TATGTAATTTTAAAATGTCCATTTTTATAGCATTAACACACACACACACACACACACACACACACACACGCACACACACACACACACGCACACACACATAGTTTTATTAAATTCAATTAACAAAGACTGTTTAATTTTCTATTGTATTTTCCAATATCAATTTCCAATAAATTTTTTTACATACAAATCAAAATTGTAGGATAAATTATTCAATGAATCAAAAACTTAATACTAAAGCAGAAGAAAAACATGAACTTCAGACATGGTGTATGTGGATATGGCAGAAGATCAAATCTAACCATATAAACTAATTCCTTATTTTCCCTGATCATTTTATGCTACCTTGTTTTATATCATTGCTTTATTTACATACACTAATAGTATTAGGAGTAATATTATTTTGAAATTTAATTTGATGAAACATTGTCAACCATTATGGATTTTTGACTTGAATTTCTTTATTAATTTCAATTGCTTTTTTCATGAAACTCTTTTCATTCTGTGTGTCGATATTTGTTGTGTATGAATTTATTTTGAATTAGTGGATTATGTATGCATGAGGGATGAGTTTTTGGATGATTGTATAATTCTTTTTTTTTTTAAATATATAATTTGAAAGTGACAATTACAAGGAGACAAAAATTTCACCCTCTCTAAAAATAGATAAAAATTCAGAATCACTAGGTCATGTGTTCATATTCCCATGAACCAATCAGAAACAATCTCAACAAGGGAACAATTGTGTTATATATGTCCCTTAGTTTAATCAATGTATCACAATCTCATTAAATATTATTAAAATTTTATTTGATTAAGTTTCTAATTATGCAAATCAGTGTTCTTCACAAGTCTTGACTTTTTCAATTACATATTTTACTTTTGTCTTTTATTTTGTCATTCATCTTATTTCTCTATTTTATTTATCTCTTCTGCTTATCTTTTGATCTACACAGACCTTATGGACTTTCCTCCTATTCTAACAAAATATAAGAGGCCACCATTTTGATAAGGTCACTTATATAGGATTTCACATTGGGGCCATTTTGTATATTTATCATGCAAGGTTTGGATTGAGATAGAGATTGCTGAGGTATTGGAGCAAGTTGGTGGTGCTAATTGAAGCAAACAAACAAGGCACACATGTTGGTGCCATGATTGTCTGTAAAACTTTCAACCATTTTTATGTCAATTTCACTTGGGACAATTTCCTTCATCTTTTTTTCTTTTCTTTATGCACAGTTTACCATGGCATTTTACTTTTCTCCTCTTGTTTAACTGAATCTAACAGATTCTTTTCACATCCCCCACATCTCTTTCTCTGAGTTGAAAAGTTGTCTGGGAAGTGAGGTGGGGTCTTAGATGGCTAGGTGGAGCAAATGGGTATTAAATTTCTTCTGTGAGTTCCAAAAAATAGTTATATCTCTAGACCAGAACTGCTGTATCCGGATTTTAAAAAAGATGCAAAAGATCTTTGCTTAACATGTGTCTCTCTAATTATGAGTGTATATTAGAATACTTTGGTACTACTGTCTTTAAAAGTGGCTTGTACAAGTTATATACCATTAAATCCTTTAATTTCAGATACTTTGCTTTGCTACTTGATCACCAAAATGTGTACATTGTAAAAACAGAATGATATACTGGAATATTTTTAGATGTCAATTTGAAATGTTCAGTTTCATGATTTCTAATCTGGAGTTAATTCATCTTAATTAATTTTGTTGGGAAAGGCAAGTTCCTAAAAAGTCCAATTTTATATATACCTACATATATAAAAAGCTAAGTTTAGCTAAAATCCCATATAAGATAGGGCTTTAAAGGAATTGCATTTTGATTTGGTTGATTGAATTGATAATCAATTCTTATGCAGATTCTTAAAAACAAATTAAAAAAATTATCCCAGAAATTTAGATCTTTCCTATATTAAAACTTTAAAATCTTTGATCTTCTGAACAATTGTCATTTTTGTCTTTTTTTGTTAAAAGCCTAGACGCCCAATTTTAAATTTCAACTTGGACCAACTATCTTTATACCAACATTCTATGATACGTTCTTAGTTTACCATTTTCAGTATAAGCAAAACTCCTGCAATTCAAACAATTATGCATAAAACTTATATTTCTTTTTGTTACTCTGTCATATGAAATAAGCTCATGTCAAAGTATAGATAATTCATGAAAATATTGTTACATTCAACTGATTTGAGCTGTTGACCCTCACATTTCCCAAATCTGAGAGATCTTAGCACTTTTATAGCTATTGTTTTTCTCGTTATATTAAAATTTCTTTTTAATCATACAGAAAATATTTAAAAAGCCCTACCTTGAATGATCTAATTTGTAGCATTTTCTTGTTACTCTCAAGATAAATCCTTATTACATGATCCATTTCATATAAAATAGGCACATAACAAAAACTATAAATGAACATATATGCAGTGTGATAATTTAACTAGTAGAATGGCCCTGTCTAAGCAAAGTTTCCTTACCTGGTTACTGTTGGCTGCTTTCGCCTTCAAAATACAAAATAACCTAGCAAGACGATAGTACCAGTACTGAAAACATTCTTGGAACTCCTTTTTCAGATTAATTTTCAGTAATCACTTGTTCCTGGATGACATGAATCTCAACAAAACTTTGTTTATCAAGAAATTTTTTAATTTTGAAAATAGCCAAAATTCATAGGGTGCTAAGTCTAGTGAATAAGGTGGATGTTCCATTTTTGTCATGGATTTCTTTGAACTCTTGAATTCCTAATGCATCATGTGCACTTGTCATGGTGAAGCATCCACTTGTCAGGCCAGAACTAATTTTTTTTCTCCAAACAGATTCTTGTAAGCCTTTCAGTGTTGCCAAATAATGACTTGCATCTGTTCTTTGTTTTTAGCTGCTTACTTCTTGCATCATTGTGCATATCATCTTGCCCTTCCTTGAACCACTTCTACCACTCAAGAAACTTGATTTCTTCATAGCATGTTCACCATAAACCATTTTTAATAGAGCTAAAATTTCACTAATGCCTTTAGCAATCTTTGCTCAAAAATTGAGCTTAATCTGCTACTCCAGATTCTTTCACTCAGTTTCTGCAAGCACATGAGCACATACATTGTCCTCTTACTGCTTGGTAATAAATAATTCATTTGATATGTGTCTCAAGAAAGTGGAAGTTGGAACATGTCTGGACATGTGACGGTACAAATATTTGCTTCACTCCTTACTCCTCATGTAATATATTATGGTCATACCAAGAATTAAATTTTCACACCTCATACACCTTACCCTAAGTACTGTTCAATTGTATATTACCTTTACAGTGTTTTTCTATCACTTATCATTTATGAATGCACTTGACATTCTTTCAATCATTTCCCATCCATTCTCATTCTTTTAATAAAATTCCAATCTCTTCTAACAGAATAATCTGATGCTGATTAAGAATGCTCTCCAAATTTAATACACTTACCTGATAGTAACAAATAAGGTTTGAAAGTTTTCAAAGATAGATAATTATTCTTTTATATTTTAAGGAAAAATATGTTAAGATATATAATTCTTCTCCTACACTATAATTCTTGCTTTCATGTTAAAAATCCTTTTCTGGAGATCTAAATGGACTTTATAAAGAATACAAAGTGATACAATTATGATTCTATCTCTGATTAATTTTCCAATAAAGCTGTTTTAGGTTATAGATATTGCCCCTCTCCTTGCATTTCCTCAATAGACACTTGTGTGTCTTGCCTCCATTGTCTGTAGGTCGTCACTGTCCAATTATTCATTTTTTTTTTATTCTTCTTTAAGCTGACTTGCATTGAATAATAAAAGAGTTATTGTGCAAACTGTAATCTTTTCCTCATGCCAACTATAAGCCTTCCTGCATGGATAGAAATTACTTCAAATAGAGAAAAAAATGTTTGTGCTTCTTTCAACATTGTTGACTTTTTTTTTAAGTTGTTAGAATGAACATCACAAAGAAGTATTTCTATGTACATTTGGTGCTGGTAGATACTTTGTCAACCTATTATGACCAACAGAAATTTTAAACATTCACAGTTTACTGGATTAAAATTTGAATCCTCAAAATTAGGGATGACAACTCTGTATTTCCTAATAAATTTATTCATAACTCCTAAGATAAAAAATCTCCAAATTCATCATTGAAAATTGTTGGTTTTTATTTTTTCAGCCATTGCAGTTAATTTAAAAGTAAATAGAAAATGGGGAAAAAATCATTTACAATTATATACTGCAAAGCCTTTCTTCAAATCATTTTATCAATGACTGTTTAACCTTTAGTACTCTGCATTATTATTATTATTATTATTATTATTATTATTATTATTACTCCCCTTTCTATTGCATTCTTATTCTTTTTCTTTTTTGCATTAACCTTGTTGTTAATTTCATACAAAGTTGTTTTCTGTTGCCGTAGCAGGATATGACAACACAACTATAAAATTCAAACAAACTACTGTTCAGGAATCAGAATCACCTTCAGTGGCAAGATAAACTTTTTGTACAGCAAATGAAGTCACATAGAGAGTGATAAAGGTTAAGTTCAAAGTATATAATCTCCTTTTCTTTTTCCAGAATTGCATGTTTGCTTAAATCTTTAATTTCTTTCAGTAATGACCAAAACATAATTCATTTTTTTCTGAAGACTTAATAATTCAAAATAGAAGAAATCAAATCATTTCTATTCAAATGTCTTGGGATGTTTTTATCATTGTATACGATTTTCTTGGGATTAATTTCCTTGTCTTTGTTGTTTATTTGTTTCACAACATTTCAGTTGTTTACTCTCCTATGTTTTTTGGATGTCAGCTGTGTTCCAAAATGCTGTTGAATCCTAGGAAGATCAAAAGATGAGAGAATTAGCTTAAGGAAAAATATATACAATAGCCTCAATAAGTTTCCATTTAAATTTGAATGAAAAACAACCTGAAAGCATCAAAACTGTTCATATTACAATGATAGGTATAGACAGGAAATGCCATTTATAAATTATTATTTCTCTTAATCTGATTCATTTATTTTTATTTTCAGATTTTTATTTTCAGATTTTTATTTTCAGATTTTTATTTTATATTTTGTTTATTGACACCAAAAATGCAAATCCTTTTTTTTCATTCCACATTTCTGTCAAATATTCTTTTTTTAAGGATTTATTTTTATCAAGTTGATAGATTTTATAAGTTGTCAGTATTATTTTATTAACTTTATGATTTTCTTTATACAACACTTTATGTTTATCATTTCTAAATGATGAGACTGGCATTTAAAAAATAAAGAATGAAAGTAAAAAATATGCTTGTTGGTAATGAATAAACAAAAAGTGTGGTTGATTTTAATGTTGATTGCAGATTAATAGCAGGCTATATGAAAAGTGTATTGCCTTCATCTTCAGAATAATTTATATGTTTGATTTCATATATATTGTTATGAAGCATATATATATATATATAATCAAACATACTTGTTTGTTAAGTAAACATTGGTCAACTCCAAGCATGTTTTTAATTGATACTTTCATTTCATATTTTGAAATTGTCTCAGGAATAAGTTTTTTTAAATTTATCTTTCTCATTATCACATTACTTTTATCCCGCTCCCACCCCTACACCGTGGAAACTGTTAGATGTAGACGTCTCTTCTACTCCAATAGCTTCATGTCTCGCACATCTCGCCTATGGAACTCCCTTCCCTATTACTGTTTCCCTGGCAAATACAATCTCCAACGGTTTAAGTGTAGCATCAATCGACATCTCCAGTTGCCTTGATCTATCCACTTCCCTTCTCCACATTTCATTTTTCATTCCTATCTGCTCTCGCTCCTAATCTTCTGTAACCCCCTTGCCTTGATCGACCCACTGTCTTTCTCTTTCACCACATCCTCTCCTTTACCACTCCTATCTGCTCTTCCTCCAACCCTTCTTTAACCCCTTGCGTGATAGTGGCCTCCAGCTTTGCTTGGGGTGATACGCTTAAAAAAAAAAAATCAGTAAGCAAACCTTAACTAAAGAATTTGCTTATAAGTAAAAACAAGATAAAAAGAATTCCTGATTTGGGAATTGTACATTAACTCCAATGGGTGTTGATTATTAAAACTAATTTGAAAAAAATGGAAGAAAAACTTTATAAATAAATTTAATGCATTTTCTCCTAAACATTTGTCTGTTTTTATTTTTACTATTTTTGGCATTTAATTAATACTTTGCTTTTTTTCTTTGTTTTCTTTCAGCTGTGGAAACACGTCTCAAACATAGCAAAAGATTTCATTGATAGGTTATTGGTGCTAGAACCGAAAGAGAGGATGACATCCAGTCAGGCACTGGCACATGCATGGCTAAGGACTCGTGGTGGTCACTCAAGTAACAGAAACGTTCAGCACACCAACAGCTCTAACAGCACACAGTCGAGCAAAAGTAGTAGTAAATCAAATCGTTCTGGACGTTCATTACGGTCTGAGCACCGGCATGTCCACCCTGAAGAAATAGACGAACTTCACAGAGACCCTGAGATACTAGCAGATATAGCATCAATGGGCTATTAACAATGGGGCTGTCAAATTCATATGGTTACAGTTTCTCGACTGGCTGGGTTCTTTGTTCTGAAAAATGATTTTTACATATAGATTTTTCATTTACAAAAAAAATAACAAGGGAGAACTTGCCCTTTCTTTCACCCTTCCTGTCTGTCTCTCCCATTAGCAAAATTTTATTTTTAAAAAAAAGAAAGAGGGGCTCAGCAGAAGTGTCCATCTTTGTTTTTCATCACAAATCTCTTTTTTTGTTTTTGGTCAAATGATGACTGAAAGGAGAGGAAGGAAATCTATGATAAAAGCAATTAAAGATTTTTAAATGAGGCATCATTATTTTCCAGGGATATTTTGGGGCATTTCATACACCCATTTTATGTATTAATATATGGGTAGGAGGCTTTCAACATTTAATTCAAATCACATCACTGACAAGAGCAATTAGAACATTGTAAAACATATACCATCAACAATAAAATTCATTTGAATACCTAATTTTTATTTGACGTAACTCCTGCCCTCTTCCTTCCTCTCTTTCACTTTAGAATCTTTTACTTTTTTTTTTAAATTTCACAGTTTTATATAAAACAGGAGTTGGGGGAGGTTACTTAAATTATAATAAAATGACAAACTTATTTGCATTTTTCATCATAGTTAACTTTCAAGAGATTTTATTTTCATTACCTGATCTATGAAATAAAATTATATTTTATATTCTTTTCTGTATATAATGTTTAACTTTAAGGTACTTATGATGTTCTTTATACAACACGTAAAAACATAAATTTGGTCATTTGTTTATCAATTCATTTATTTAACACTTAGATAATTTTCTTCTTATTTTGTTTCAGCATTATTATTTTTTTCGCAAAGAAGGAGACAAAAGTGTTTTTAGACTGTAAATGAATATCTGTTGAATATTTTGAAAAGCATAATAATCTCAAACCAACATTCTTTCTTTTTGTTCATTTTCTCAATTTTTTAAAGAAAGACTTTTTAAAAAAATATTAATTTTCATGGTGATGAGATTAAATTTTAAATGACCAAATCTTAATTCCTAAAAAGAAACAGGTTTTAATTAATCTTTTAATTAGTTATTTGAAAACCAATTTTCTAGCTTTTACATTATTTGTCTGAATTTTTTTTACATTTAGCAATTTAAAATACTTCTGTTGACATTTTTCATCTTGTCATTACCAAATATTTTTGGTGTCCTGTTCAACAATCATTTATATTTCATTCATTTAAGTATCAACTGGAATTTTTTTTGTGTGTGTGTGTGTGTGTGTGTGTGTGTGTGTGTGTGTGTGTGTGTGTGTGTGTGTGTGTTGGTATTGAAATCAATAGAAAAATATTTTTTAAATAAAAACAAAAGAACTATGTGAGCTGGTTTCACTTATTGGCACTTAAAAGTTCAAAATATCAGGGAAAATATTCATTCATCAAAATTCAGAAGAAATGCAATTAAAGATATAAATATACTTGAAAGTGGCAAGTTTTTCTCTTTCTAATTCAATGTCACAATTTATGATGTTCAAAAAGATAAGTCAAAATATTATATATTCTTTTTTCCCAACTAATTAGGAAGAATTCTTCCTAATTAGCTAGAAAACAAAATATTTTGACTTATTGTGACATTGAATTAAAAAGAGAAATTATCACAATAATATATATATTTGTGTCATGTATAAACAAATATTGTAATTACAAAAATAATCACAAAATACTTTTTATGTTGTGATGATAAGCTTAAATTTGACTTCAAAACTTATCTCAACATTTTAGCTCTGTCAGTCTCTTATACGCTAAAATACACACTTGATAAATCCATTACTTATTGATAAGTGAGACCAAATTTTAATAGAGAAAAAAAGATATTCAATAGAAAAATCAGTATATATATTTTAAATTATATGCATTTTCAACATAGAAAAACAAGAAAACGTTATTCCATTAAAATAACCTCAGCCTTGAGGGGAGTTTCAGAATCAACTGCATGACGAGATTGAGTGGTTTTTATTCATGTTTGACTATCACATCTATGGTGCTCGTCTTCAATGAGTCGTTGATATTGTGGAGCCACTGGTTGGTTGCCCTCTCAACTCTCAATGCCCTAAAAGTACTACTCTAAGGAGACCACATGTTAGAGGGTGATATGATTGTGAAAATTCTCAGCCAACGATTGATATGGATCACATAGGCAAAATCCCAATGGAACATATACAGCCTCCCTATGTCACTCTACCTATGCAAAGTTTAATCACTATTCAATGTTGTGTTCAATGCCTCGATGTAGGCAGTGGCTTTGACTCTGAAGTTCTGTGGAAAGATTTGGGTAACCCTCAATGTTCACCATTCACAGTTCCATCACAGGTGATTTAAACTTGGTGTGTATCTCTGCGAGTACCTACATAGGGTTTGCACAGAGTTACATGCTATTCTATTAAAAATTATGTGTTATTCCTTCTGTCTAGAGAAGAATGAGATCATACCAGGCTCCTTAGAATGTTTTAGCTTTTTCAGCAAGCATTTTGATTGAATCACATGATTCTCCTGATTATTGTCAAGCATCAGCTGCTCTCTTTTCATGTAAGGCTTGCACTAGATGTTTGATAATAGAGTCCGACATCTTGAACCACTTGACAATGACCTTCATTGACTTGCAGGGGTCACAGTTGATGATATCTTGGACCTGCTGGACAAACTCAGATGTCTATGACATCTATTTTGAATGTTTCTTTCTCTTGTCATTGGATGTCACATCCCTGCCTGAGGTTTGTAGTTTGCTCTTGACCTCAAACACTGAAGGACCTGGCTGCTTTCAAGAAGCTCCGAGTCACTGTGGTTGGTAGTTAGTACCATGAGCATAGCATGTCTTTTAATTTCCTGTATCAGATTGGAAGTTGCCATGTTAAAGCTTTCAGTATGTCTAAAAGAGAAATAAGAATGTCAAAATTTGGCACATGCCACATAACATTACATTAGGACATCTTCCACTTTATGGCTTGCTAAATATATATTCTTAGATACCTGGTGAAGCCAGTATTGTGGTCAGGTTATATCTTGTTTGGATGACAATTTTCTACATTGGTAGCCAGAAGGCTGGTTTTTTATTTTAAAAAACAGAAAGTAGCTATTATAGTTAGAAATCTTTTATGTTTCTATGTTAGTTGTGGGAGAATTTATAGCCTACACATCAGATATATCTTTCTTTAAGCTCTTTTTAAGTGAGAAACTTGCAAATTTATTCTCAGAAGAATTCTATTTTGTGCTAGAATGATTGCCTGAACCATTGTAATCATAAAACACAAGAAGTTAACAAGAACAATTTGTACATATTTATTCTTTATTCCCAGTGATTAATATACTTATAGCCTTATATCATTAACCAAGGTTTACCATGGACATCTTTAAAAGCCCACATTTAGGACCACTAATGAAGTATCAATTATGTAAAATTTCTCTGTATACGATATCATGTTGATATTTCTTTAAGTTATTCTCAATAGATTTTGCTTTGTGTTGTTGTATCTTGGTTTGTCCAGAGTAATGTTTCCTTTCATCATTTCTGGAAAGATTTAGATAATTCTGTGTGAAAATGTAATCAGCCGGTATTATCTAACAAAACAAACTTTTAATATTGATTTAATTGTACAATTGGTGAAAAAAGGAATGGAAATATAGGATTTTCTTATTTGACTTTTTTTTATTTTGGAATTATTTTTTAAACATTTTATAACAAGAATAAATTCATCAAAAATATTTTGGAAATATGAGGTCAAGTAAAAAAAAAGATACCTGTTTAACTCTTTACTTGGGATAAGACTTCTTGCTTCAATTCAATTTCTCTTGCTGGCTTGACCTTGATGCTAAATCAGGAGAAAATATCAGGAAAGGCAGCTACCCCCACCCAAATATCCAAACAAATTAGCAGTTCAGATTGAATAATCTTTGATTAAGCAATAAAATAAAAATAACCTGTGAGAAATGAATAAAGTCTTTTTACTCTTCTTCAAATCACATGGATTTTCTGATGTAAAAGTGCAAGAAAATCTACAAAAAATTAACTTGCTACAAAGATTGTATGAATTAAAACTAAATTTACAAAAAAAAAAAAACATAAAAAGAAAGATAAATAAAACTGATTCTTTTAAATTTACCTTCAAGCAAATTTGAATTCAGCAAAGATGGGAGCAGAAGATAAACAGGAAGTTGAATCATTTGACCCAAACTTCCTGTATAAGTCACCATCTCCTTCACCTATGGTACATATGTAAATCTTGATGTTGTTGGTATTAATACTTATCCACTTGGAACGGGTTAATCCAATTGAAATACTTTAAAAAGTAAAAAGGAAAAAAGCAATTGGTTTTTCAAGCTTTTTTCTTCTTTAATTTTTGAAACTGATGGAAAAAATATTTATCAAAATGTGGGAAACAAGAAACTGGATAGAAGCCATTTTCTTCAGCAACTGAGAAATCTGGTCACTTATAGTGATAATATGTGGGAATACTGACTCACAATCAGCCAAGTTAATATTGAATTTGATCTGTACTTATTTACATGATTATGTGAAAATTAATACCAAATGCTGTTAAGAAAAACATTTGGTGGAAACAATTTTCCTCCTAAAATCTTTTATATGAACAACAAATTAATGTTTTCTACTTGACTGTGGTAAAACAAATGGCAAATCTTTGGATGAATTTTATTTATGCCATTACACTCTTTTTACTGAATAGCAGTTTGGAAAATTTTTTAAATGATTTCACATTTTATGAATGAGGCTGCATGACTAAAGAATAGTGAATAATTTTTCAAAAGAACAAGAAAAATAATTTGGTTCATAGAACAGAAGATTAAAGATATTTTGAGTTCAATTCCAGTTTTCTTTTTCTTTTTTTTTTGAATCATTACTGTTATTTGAACTATAATAAAATACTGACTATACAAGAGAAAACATAACTCAATTAGCCATTGTTTTGATGATGTTAAATCCCTTATTGAAACCTGCATTCTTGCTTTAATAGCATTGTAGATTTGACAAGTATGCTGAGGGATTGACTACTGTAGCATGTGACGTGAAAGACTTGTCTGCAGTTGAAATATCTCTGTTCAAGCTTAACTTGAAACCAGTTTTTAAAATCACTTTGACCATTAGGGTTATAGCAACTTTTTAGATATTATGGGAAACAGTTGAAAGAAAGAGAAACGTGTTTCTAATAAAAGAAAATGTACTTAATTTAATACAGTATTTTTCCAGATAATTTATTTAAGCAGACACTAGGTTTAGGACAGCAAGCATTTTTTATAATACTTTGTAAAAAGAATTCTTTATAATGTGGGCTTAGTTCTCTGATTAGTTTTCAATTTGAATTTTCTTACAAAATTAAAATCTGAAAGTGACTATAGAAGAGAATTATATATTTACTTCCCAACCGCTTGACAATGTCTCCAGATTTTGAATCAGATCTTTATTCATTCTTGAAATTAATTATATTTTCTTTGTCAGTATTATTTATCTTTTTCCTCAACAATAAAAGGAAAAATTATGTTTTTTAGTTTACATTTTTAAATTATAATCAGGGAGCCATGAAAAGAAAAAAATTTTGTTTTAGATTTTCACCTTATTTTTAAGCTTGTATTTTCTTGCAAATTTTTAAAAAATCATTTACATTTTGAAGATAGCTTTTTTATAATTAATAAAGACTAAAAATAAAAATACAGATGGTGCATATATGATTTTTAAAAAATTAATTTTGATTAGAAATGAATTAGGTTTATACTTTCAGTCAGTGTAAAAGGAATATGATTGTTTTGCTGCTTAGAACCAACCATTAATCCATTTTTTCCTAATTTTTTTATTTATTTTTAATCTTAGATAATCTATACAATATTTGCTTTAAATTGGCCTAGATGTTCTTAAGAAAAAGGTGCCAACAAGTATATACTCACATACATCATATCAAATGCACTCACGCTTAAATATTGACAGCCCTATTATTTATAACAGAGTAATTATGCTCAAATGAAAAATATGTTCATAAAATAATCAAATTAAGTAATTAAGAGAAAATTTCAATCAAATTCGTTACATTGTTCATTACAGCATTGTTATTTCTCTTTTGGTTATAATTCATATTCAATAAGCTCAACACCACTAATAACAAGAGTAGTAATGATTTGTAAGATTAAGTCACTTACTGTTATTCCATAAAGTGTTATATCTAATAGATAATATTTGTTTATTCTACTTTTAAATAAACTCTCTTTTTCAAATTAACTATAGTGCACATTCAAAATATTCTGTAATTGCCCCCTCTCATATTCACACACACAACACCACAGTAAGGGCCAAAAGGATGATAAAAAAGTATGTACATGCAAATTCAATAAAATCTAATTTGATAAAGCTTAGCAGTTCATCCATTTTTTGATGAGTGACGACTTAGTTGAAATTCTCTGTTGTCTTTCAAAGATGTAGATTGCTTCTGTATGACCAAATTGATGTCACAAATGATGACTGCCCCATAATTTTGAAAACCTCATTTTAGGCTTACTTCATTTGTGCAAATTCCAGGATATACAGAGAGAAAAGCTTAAAGTGCTGCTGAAAAAAAAAAGAGTAAAGATGATGTGTCAACAGTGCTTAAAATAACATTGAGCAAATTAAAGGATCTAATGTTCTCTCACAATTTTTGTTTGATTCAATGAATCCAGTAAGTTTGTTGCAAAAGGAAAAAGTGAACATGAAAAAAGAAAAAGTGGTAAAAAATAAATTTGGGTGTTTGAATGGCCTTTATTTTCCAAAAGGATTTCTTGTAGGCAGTAAAACTGCCTTATTAGGACACTTCACTTTGTAATCTGCCCCTTGAACTTAAAAAAAAATGCTCTTTTAAGGGTGAATCAATTCAGCTGAAAAATAAAAGTTTAAACAATGCCAAAACAGGAAGTCCAGAGTTACCCCCTAAAGAACAATTTTTCGCTGTTCCTTCTGGGAAAAAACTCATTATTTGAATAATAAAAGCAGAAAAATGTGGTTTTATGAAAAATGATACATTGAATAAATGTTTTCCTTTAAAAATGTAAGAACTTTTTGGCAGTGTTCTTATAAGAAGAAAGAAAATAACAAAAAACAATGACATTCTTCTATCAATCATCTTACTTTGTTGTCTTTATTTATGAACATATATTTTTGTAGATAGACTGTTTCCTCTTTTGTCATGACTTCACTTTTTAGTTGTTTTTCTTTTAATTTTGTTTTTCTCTTAATTTTGTTTGTTTTTTTATTTCTTTCTGTTGAACACTTGCCAGCTTTGAACCACAAATGCCAATGATCCAGCTGTCCTTTTTACTTAGGGCTCTGTCTTTTCTTCCGTTCTTTATTCTTCAAGCCGACCTGTCATGTAGAATTGATATTTGTACAAACCAACAGCTAACATCAAATGTTTGATTTGAAAAATATAAAAATAAAAAAGTAAAATAAAATGAAATCCTGGTGCCATTGTTAAGAGCGGGGGGGAGTAAAAATATTGGGAAAAATGCTTTTTTACTGTTCAATATCTATGCATGATAACAGCTTGAATTTTGTAATATTTTTTTTCTTTAGATATATTGTAGTTGGACGCATAATCATATATTTCACTCAACAAGTGTGAGTACTTTGTCAACATGCCACACATCTGATCTTGTTTGTCTGTATTTGTGTGCCCTAACCCCTCTCCACATCCATTTTCTTCATAAGTCATTTAAAATTAAAAATGCAGGAATAATATTCCTTATACACACAATTATTTTTTCTTCTGTAACATACCAACAGTGTTGGCTGCTCATCTTAATTCAGGGGACATTTTACAATCTGGCAGCACTCATCTCCTCTCCAAGACTTAAATAAGAAGTAAGGCTGATTAGATTAATTTTAAAAGAGGGAAAAAATTGATGAGATCACAAATTTAATATTTTTCTTTGAAAAATATATTTTAAAGAAAGTCAACTTATAATCAATTTTTATAAGTAAATTAACAATTTTCTTTATTTAAAAATTATTTTATATTCTTTTTTATATAGGATTGCTTTTTACTTCATTCAGACAGAACATGGCATATTTTTGCAAGATAGTAAAAAATAAAAATTCTTGAATTATGGATTTCTTAATGGTTTTGGCTTTTGTATACAGAAATATATTTGCTCATTTAAACTTAATATAATAAACTGAAAAGTTAAATAATTTTGTTAAATTTGTAACAATGGACACTGTTTATAAGTAAGTATTTCTACAGTGTATTTCTTTTTTTTACCTCAGGGTGAAATTGACATGAAGAGTTACAACAACTTTAAAGCATACAAGTATCCATCTCCTTATCTGACCTTTAGCATTGTATATTCCAGTGCCAGTTTGTCATTGTCTGCTGGCAGGTGGATTCTATTTATAGCTAAACAGCTACACTTACCTTGCTATTGAAGTTTAAAGATTTTCTTCTCTTTGTTAGTTATGGATAATGAACTTCACTAACCTGGAACAAACAATTCAAATGCAGAAGTTAGGCTCCCCTGATCAGATGAACTATTTCCTTGCACTATGTGTGTGTGTGTGTGTGTATGGATATTCTTTTCTAAGTCACACCACAATTTTATTGCTGTCTCAAGAGAAGCTTGTTAATAAAGAAATTGACCATCTTTATATTTTTACATGAAGTGATAACTTTCTATAAAACTTCATTATTTATATCAATGGCAATAAAAGACATGTAAAAAGCAGGAAAGAATTATATATAATATATATGTAGCTACCTGCTTTGCTTTCTTTCCATCATTAATATATATATATATATATATATATATATATATATATATATATATATATATATTATGAAATGGACAAAGTCCGACAATTATTTAAAGACATAACATTTACCGGCCTGAATGTCTGAGAAATTTTCATAGAAAATATTCGTCCTCCGACAGGATTCGAACCTGTATCCTATACGGAACTGTCATATAGCTTGACGTGCATTAACCAATTCAGCCACTGAGGATCGTTCAGTTGGCAAGGTCGAATTTACTGCTTATAAACTTCAATCTTCCATGAATCTCTCACATACATTCATTGTTATTTAATACTGTTTATTATAAACAGAGCATTTACTTAAATACTTGTATCTATAAAAAGAATGTTAAACATAAAAATGTCTTTAAATAATTGTCGAACTTTGTCCATTTCATAATGTGTGACGTCATTTGTTTACATTTGATACACCATGAGCAGTTATGAATGTACGTAAGAGATTCATGGAAGATTGAAGTTTATAAGCAGTAAATTCAACCTTGCCAACCGAACAATTCTCAGTGGCCGAATCAGTTACGGCACGTCAGGCTATATGACAGTTCCGTATAGGATACGGTTCGTATCCTGTTGGAGGACGAATATTTTCTATGAAAATTTCTCGGACATTCAGGCCGGTAAATGTTATTTAATACTGTTTATTATAAACAAAGCATTTACTTAAATACCTGTATCTATAAAAAGAACGTTAAACATAAAAATGTCTTTTTATATATATATATATATATATATATATATGTATGTATGAAGTGGGATCCAATATGGATTATAATCTGGCAATGATAGGAGAAGGAAACATTTATAAATAGGGAATGTTTATAAATTTAACATGTTTCACTTTTATTTAAGATTCATCAGTAAAATATGGAGGAAAAAAGAAAATTCTAGTCTGCTTAACCAATGAAAAACAAAAGTTTCTTATTTTTCCTTATCCTATTATTTATATATATATATATATATATATATATATATATATATATGAGAGAGAGAGAATTAATGTAATTATTTCTAATTCAACGTTATTTCTTATTAATCCAAACGTTATTTTAGTGGATACCTCATCTATTAAAATAATTGTTGTAGTAATAAGATATATATGAGTGAATTTTTGAGAAACAAAATACCTATTATATGTTGCTCTCATGAAGACATGAATATTTTAATCCTTTTGTTAGAATAATTAATATTTTTGATTAAATATACTAAATAATTATAGCCAGTATATTTTTATCCAATAAAATCCACTATGCTGTATTGTAGTTAAACATCTACAGAGAGCAGAGTAACTTGGAATTATCAGTAGTTTACCTCTGCAAGTATATAAGTAATTGAATTTTATGTGTAAGTTAAGGTGTCTTTTCTGCATTTGTCATTGTTATTAGTACATATCTACCCTTCTAAAATCTGAAATATGAAGTAATAAAATTTTGACTACCAGGTAAACAGTATGGAAAGAAGTAAATCAGATGAATGTGGATGTTACTTTAGAACTAAATTTGAACTTCACCTTCTGAGCATATCAGACAGGCATCAGCTATTTCAGATTAATTTTAAAGAATTTCAAATGACCTCGATGGTACAATAAAAATGTATTAAAAATAAGATGAAAAATAAACTAGTTTAAGAGATTTATTTTAATAAGATATTTCATTAAAACATGTCAGAAATTAGAGGATACTGTTTCTTTCTTTAAAAAAATGTTCAGTTTTTAATTATAAATTTAAAAGAAACAAACTTAACCACAAAACAATTTTAGTAAAAAATGCTTTGTTCTGTCTGATTGTGAACCTATTAATTTTCCTACTGAGGATTAATTAATGAAATTGTTAGAACTTTCTTTTGATTTGAGGATCCTTGTATAAGTAATGAACAAATGTATAATGATTCCTATAAATTACTACTTTGTCATTTGAGAATAAAGGTTTGTATGCATGTGTCTATGTACATATGTTGTATATAAAATGTATGTATAACTGTAGGAGTATGAAAATATGAATATATTTGTGTATATATGTGTACGTACACATAAATCAGTATGGAAAAATTCATATACAGAGGTGTATGTTTGTTTATGTGAATCTATGTACATATATATGTATGTATGTATAGCTATATCTGTATATGTACATATGCTTGTGCAATCAAGCGTGTTTATGTAGGTTAAGACACTGAGAAAGTGTCAAATGTCCATGGATGCATTTCTTCATTTCATTTTCCCTTTTTTTACAGCCATTAAAAAAAAGTTGGTTTGTGGATCTAAAGATGTGAATGTCAGTAAAAAAAAAAAAAAAATAAATTTCAATTTATATTTTCTGTCTCCTTTTTTTATTGAAATTTTCTTTAAAACATCAATTCTTAAAAAGATATTTAAAATAAACCAGTTCAGTTCAATCATAAAGGTTGGATTTGGACTTGAAGTAATAAGCATGTTTCTATTTTTAAGTAAACAATTTTAGTAACATGACTTACAATTTAGTTGTCTTCACAAATCAATAAACATAGTGTAGATTAAAGTCACATTGAATTATATTCAATGTTTAGTAAACAGACCTAAAGTAGCTATAGAGTTTATGTAGGAGTGGTTACTCTAAATTAGTGTTTCCCATGGCCCACTTTGAACCCAAAATTTATTTCTGACCTATGAAATTATTATAGTGTAAAAAAATTACTTCCATTTTGTGGCCCATAAGCTGTGGCCCAGTAAAAATTATAAAATTTCTGTGGCCCACCTGAAATTTGCCATGGCCCATTTTGGCCATATCTTGGGAAACACTGCTCTAAATAATCATATAGGTATTTTTTTACAGGATTTTTTGGAATTCAGCCCTATCATTTGGCATACCTATTAATCATGTTGCATTGTTGTAAATTATTTAAATATCAATTCAGATTTCAATTAAATAACAAGAGTGAATTCTAAAATGTTGGCTTTAACAATTTGAAACAAATAGCTTAAAAACAAAAGAATCATTTCTTCCTGTTTTTATTGAAGTTATCATAAAAAACATCTTCATTTAAAAGAAGCATTTTCTAGCCATTCATATTTGATGCATGTTTTGAATGATGTGAAAGTCTGATTGTTGGACTGGATGGATGGATCAATAAACCCATAAACAATTTCGATTATAGATTGATCAGCTTCATTGCATCTTGTAGATATTTTTTACATTTCGATTAAACTCAGTTGAATCTGACAAAATTTTAATCCATGAATCAACTTTTGAATAGCAAGAGATTAGTGTGAATGTCTGCTAAGTCTCAACCTCATTATATTTCTTTTCATTTCATTGCAAGCCTGATCCAGAATTTCTGAATATATTTGTTGCTTGATCGGCTTTCAGATCTGCAGGACATTACTAACGCAATAACAAGAACCAAAAACTGTCATCCAATGTCTTTGTTATTTCTGTATTTATTTTAATGTGTGTTTCTGATAAGACTCCAGAGAAAGAGAGGAAGAAAGAAAGACTGAAGAAATATAAGCCTAAAAAGTAGAGATGATTAAATTTCTTCCTGAATGTCTTCCTACTTCAAGTCTTTGCCTGGAAGTGTTTGTTTATTCAGATTCTGCATTCCTTCACAAAGTTTAGCAACTCTAAATGCCAGCATAACTTGATAAGATGTAACAAAATATAATTTCCAACAGAATTTTAGACACAATTATTTTAAACCTCTAGATCATCACAAAAACATCATTCAAAATATGTTGGATGTCAAAAGTGTTCTATTACTATAAGAACTAATTTTTTAAGTTGATTTTTATTATTCATTGTTTTAGTAAAATGAGATACTGCACTGATAGAAATATGAATATTAATATTAGATATAATTCTGTCATGACATAATAATCATAACAGATCCACTGAAATTTTTTTTGCAGTTCAGCAGGTTCCAAAATTCACATCATATTTTATGAAGAAAAGAAATCTGCACAATGTATATGTCAATAAATTTCAAAGACAAAAAGAAAGAAAGATGACACTATCTCCCTGCATGGCAGATTGTGCAATTCACATGACTTAAGAATTTCACTGATTGTGAGATTTTATGGGTCAACATATTCCCACGAGTGGCCCAAGTTGATGGAAGATGGGTGTTTTTATCAAATCATCAGTTCCACTCACAATTCTCGGGCCAATCTGTATGAATCTCGGGCACTTCCTATAGTGCCACACACTGAGACCATCTCTCCAGGACAATATTATCAAGAAGGCAACTTCTTCACAAATTGACTATGATGAAATTTGAAACCTAGATCTCTAAACATTCAGCCATGTTCCAACTAAATTTTAAAAATCACATGAAATGATAACTAAAGCTTCTGATTTAAATGGTCAGAAAAATAAAATCTCTCAAAATTAAAGTGAAGAAAGTGTGAATTCTTACCCATTACATATAAAACTTTAACCGTTAGCACTGCAATATTCATAAGTATTTCATCCATTGGGTATAAGTGGCCAGACAACTGCAGTAGCATCATCTTCAATTTTCAGCTAGTCATTTTCCTGTTGCCATAGTAGGATATGACAACACTATCACAAAATTCAGCACACTATTGTCTGATGATCAGAGTTGTATGCAATGGCTGTACAAACATTTTGTTTGACAAATGAAGTCACCTACATACAGAGTGCTAAAGGCTAACTTGATTACAGTTAAAGTCTCTAAATAAACCTTTATCTGTTCTTGTAAAATTTGCCATCTATTAGTAATTGTGTTACTTTCAATATAGATTTCAATTATATGAGAAGAGTGGCAAAGAACCGTTTTTGACAGAAGTTGACAAATAGATTACAGTCCAATTTAATACACTGCTATTTCAGAAAAATTTGTCATCCATAACAATTTTTATATCCAATAAAAAAAAATCTTTCCTTCTCAGCTCTCTTTCTATTCATGTTATTCTCTCTCCCTCTCACTATCTCCTGCATTAGTCAGTTTGTTCTTACCCAGAATGAAATTTGCCTAGAAGCTACAGAATTTAATATCAATTTGCATCATCTTTTTTCTTTATATATTTTTCATTTTTTTTAATTCTATTCCAGGTTGTGCTGACCTATGTGTACAAAAAATTAATGTTGCAATAAAATGAGAGTAATAAATAAGAGGTTTTGGTGATGACCAAAACTTGTGATCACTTATGCGTCTTGGTGGTGATCTCTTCCTAAGATATTCATATCTTGTTCGTTGTTTGTTATTAGTTAATCCTTGATTAATATCTTATTGCAGATGTTATAGTTTAAAAATTTTAACAGCATTGAGAGTCTTTTTTTATTGTCGTAGAAAACAGAGATAATATATAAGTATTTTCAAAATAGCAAAAAACAACTTTAAAATTTCTTTATTGTTTTAACTGACATTTGACTATATTCTGACTTAAAAATATTATAATGAAACCAAAAAGAATTTCAATATCTTTTAAAGAATATATTTTCCATGATATGCAAAAGACTGTTGATGCTGTCAAAAATTGGAAAAGCATAATAACAGTATGATATAAACCAAAGATTAAACTTATTATACTTGTTGATATTATTAAATTTTTAGTAATAAATGTAAATCAGTAATTGTTTTTCACAATATTCTTTTTATAAATATTGTAATATTCCTTTAAAGAATTAGTATCATGGTTAATATTAACTTTTATATTATATTTATAATTATTTTTATTATTAATTATGATGATTAATAATTAATTTTTATTAAATATATTATTAGAAATAAATTTTATTTTATTAATTAAAAATGAATTTAATCAATAGTAAACATTAATTCATTGATAATAGCATTTCTAATTTTGGCTACTAATAATATTAATAAATTTGGTAACATAATGTTCAAATATGTGATTATCATTTAATGTTAGAAATGATGAATAGTTTAAAGTTATGGATATATATGAATAAAATGTATTCAGTTGAATTGATTTTACCCAGATAGGTTAATACTAAATGTTAGCATACAAAAGTTCATGCCTGAAGAATATGTATTTTAAATTGAATAATCAAGGTTGAGCTGATTTCTATACAAAATGATATCATCCTTAATTATCAAGAAGATTGAACATTTTTTATTTAATAGAAGCTATAAATTTTTTATTATCATTTCACCTCAAGCAAGGTGATAATGCCACTAAGACACAAGGGGTTACTGGAGCTAAAAGAAAATGGGAACAAACTGGAAACCCAATCCTAAACAGGAAACAAAGGATAAACATCTACTCCTGTTCAAGAGACAGCGAAGAATTTTGAACTGAGTGATAGGCAAACTTTCTACACCTATAGAAAAAAAAAATTAGTACATAAAATTACATATTGTAGGTGGAAATGTTAGAAGTATAGAGTTAAATTAAGAGCACATTTGATTCAAGTGCATGGTAGGGATATTTAATTATGTAACTCATTCTTTACTGAATTTTAACTACTTATTTAGAGTCTAACATAAGTTGTGCTGTCTCCTAAAAATAAACAGCAGGGGAAAACTATATATATCTTATACATACATAGACAACTACATAAAAATTATACTAAACAAATAAATAATGAAACAAAAAAGCAAAGAAAAAAAATCATACTAACATTCACAATGATTTTTACCTGACCATATTTTTTATAGATATGCTTTTTAAAACTGTAAATATAGAATGTTCAAGAAATAACAATCAAATATATATACAATAAATACAGAAATATTTTGTTTTATTTAAATAGATTAGTAGAAATATTTTCCTGTCAAAAGAAATGACAACAGTTTGGCTATGTAATAAAAAATGATTCCTGTTTTATATTTAATAAGAAATTTAATATAAAATTTTAGATTCACTTTTAACTGCTTTTCTACTTTTGTTTATTTATGGAAGTTTATATTTATTTGCTTTACTTTAAACTTTAAAAAGGCAAAAATTCTAAATCAAATGTGAAAGAAAAATATATCCAGATTATTATGCCAGGTAAGTTTTAAATATCATTATAGCAATTGTTCTAATGAAATTATATTCGAGAAAATGAATAGAATTAGAATCAATTACAAGGAAATAATATATAATAAAATTGTACCTACTGTAGTTTTAATTTGCTTGTTCCAGGCCAACTTTGGTACAAGGCCATCATAAAAGTTACACCACTTTTATAAGTTACTTATCTGTGCTAATTTATCCAAGTGCTATTATGGGAAATCTTTTTGTTAAATATTTAACTCAGTCAGTTATGTGCCATGCGTGATACACACTTAGGCGATCATGTATTTTTCGATACATGACTGACAAGGCAGATTTTTTTCCTGCAGTAGGTTACCATTTCTTTCTGTGGTAGACCAGTTGCCATTCAAGGCTATAGAACTCAGTCTGTTCTGCTATCTACCCATAGCTAGTGGGAGAAGAGGAGGATTCATACCTTTCTCAAAGGTATTAGCACGTAAGTGAATGTAATGTATTCGACTGGAATTTGAACACCGATTTCTCAATCCGAGCAGCCATCCATTACTCCACTGTACCTGTCAAGTATTTAACTGCTGCATTTTTTTTTAGTCAAATTACAACCAGGCAGCCATATTTAACTTCAATAAAAACATTCATGTTCTTTTTAATAAACACTTATAATCATCATAAAAGGATTATTTTCAAAAATATAGTTGTGCTTTCAGCTGTGCATTAATTTGTACTTGTTCACATTCTGTTTTTATATTCAAAGATGATAAATGTTTCCAAATTTCATAGAGATTTTGCCACTTTTATTTTCAAAGTTATTAAAATTTTATTTTACCATCAAAACATAATATGAAAAAGATGCAGACTGTGGTCAAAGCATGGTGCATGAATAAATCTATTTTTCTTACCAATTCAGTGAAAAATGCACTGGACTAATTTCTATCTAGACTAAAGAAATGACAATTTCAAAGAAATCATTGATCTGTTAATTGCATTGGTCTTGAAATGTCAAAGGTTTTTAATCCAAATTAGATGACATTTCTATACCTATTTGATAGTTATTTACTCATCATGATGACATTCTGACAAACCTAAATTTATTGATAGTAAGAATTAATTGTTGATTGGCAAAGTGAAATAAAAGACAATTAGACAATTAATTCAACGCTTGCAGTTTCCATATTACCTGTTCTGATTTGACTTCAGGTAAATGTCAAATATATTTTTGTCTCATTAATTAGAGCAGCCGTGTTGGCTTGTTTTGTATGGCAGCATATGCAGTCAGCTCTACAGTTGCATTTACCTGCTGAACACATCCCCCATTTCTTGTCATACTTACTCTGCCAATATTTTAGCCTTCATTCCTAGTATTATTCTCTTTATTAATGTTTTTGTCTTTTTCTGCTTAAAGTCTAAACGTACTCCACTTGATTATAAATAGAATGTGACAAGTAAATTTCTGTATTTGATATAAACACCTGAATATTATACGTGAAATCTGTGGAAAAAAGAAAAAAAAAATCCACAAAAAAAAACAAACAAACAAGAAAGCTTTCAAAAATATTGAAACTAAACAATTGAAAATCTAAAATAAAAATCTTATTCAAACTTCTGAGAACAATGGGAAAAGAGATTTATAACATTATATACAATATTTATAGTCATACTAATGTCCTCTATCGCAACATTTTGACTGGTGTGTCCTCTGACCTCCTTTAATTGTCACTTACTATGCCACCAAATTGTGAGTTCAATCCTTGGGTCTGGGTAGTACAAATATACTCACGACTCAGTAGAAACAGAGCTAGCATTAACTTGAGTAGTACTAAAAGGATAATTAACCAACACTACAGATCTCTAGACTTGAACAATGGAACAAGAATAAATTAACCTTGTACATTAAATAAAAGAGTTCAGTTTGAAATTTATTGGATCAACAGGCACCTTAAAAAGGCCAGAGGGCACAATGGCCGAAACATGATAGTAAATATAAAGTGGAGGATATTAGTCTGTAGACAATGAAAATAATGATAACAATGAAAATAATGATAACAATGAAAATAATGATAACACTTAATCACAGAAATTCAGACAGATTATTTGAATTTCTTGAGGTTTGGTTTGAAACATTTTCAAATCAAAAACAATAAAACTTCTTCAGAATTTCAATATTCTTCTGAATTTCAATATTACTAGTAGTAATAATCTTTAAGATTGAACAACTGTGGCATGTTAGTAATGAGCTTCTGTTCAGTGAGCTGGAAAGGACGAAGTGGATTTATACCTTTCCCAAGAATATTATTACAGTCTCACTCAGGATCTAAACTTGATTCATCAACTCCTTAACAACTCCTGATTTCATACCTCCTTTGTATTTAAAAGTTTTGAGAAGATGATGACATTCAAACTTTGATTTGACATTTTAAAAACAATGAAGGTTTTGTACTTAGAAATGTGCTATCATTTGTATTCTTTGTTTAAATTTTGTAACAGAAACTAGAATATTAATAGTCTTCTGTTTTGGGAAAAAGAATGATGTTAAGTTAGAATGTTTGGCTAAGACTATAGAAAAGCAATGTTGTTTGAATTTTCCATAGCTAAATAAATCTTTATTTTCTCTTGTCTCATAAGAGTCAATGAGTACATTTTATTATATCTGCACATATAAACATTTTGTCTACAGGGATTGAAACTGGTTCTTGTGTGATCATCAAAATTAAGCAATGTTGAAACGGGTTAGTACTTAGATGGATGATCACCTGGGAATACCAGGTGCTGAAAGCTGAGTTCTAATTCCAGTCAGGTTTGTTATATTCACTTATACACAAATACTCTAGGGAAAGATATGAATCCACCTCTTTTCCCTCTTGCTATGGGTTAATTAGTAGGACTTGTGTCAGTAAATCACTATTAGCTCTAAAAAAATCTTTAAATAACCTGCAAAAGGGTTGATAAACCATAAAAAACAAATCAATCAAATTCAAGGGTTGAGTTTTTGTGCATTTGTTGACTAATAGATTGGAAAATTTTTCAATGGTGAAGTTAGTTTGATCTTTGTTGAAAACAGGCTCATTTTTTTCAACTCTTATATAATTAGCAAAATAGCTTAGAATTTGACTTTTTTTTTTCAAATCTAAATTGGCCATTTATTAGCAAAAACCAACAGCCCTTTTTGTGCACCACTCTGCAACCAGGATGACTTCTAACACAAACCTATCACCTTACGTTTGAATTTCACAATAGGGACAACCAGTTGAGAGGCTAGCAACCACATACAGCCATATCAATCCATATACAAACATACAAAATGTAGATAAATCTAGATTCTGACTAAAAAAAAAAATGTAGGTCATTTTTAGTTCTTTTATGCTCTATTTTCATTGCCATGTAAATTTGTACCCCTCGTCCACCTACTCATCACCCCCCCCACCCGAATACCCCCTTTCCTTAAAATTTGATATGAAGAACTAAAAAAACTCTTCTTATCACTGCTCACAATGGCTGTTGGTATACTTCTTGTTTTTAGTCTATATTTTAAATTTTTATTTTTATTTTTAAAGAGATTGTTATATTTTAGTTGAAGAAGTAAAGATGAAGGATTCCAGTGGATCACGGTGGGTGGGTGTTGGGAAGGTGACAGATGACTAGTGTCAAAAGTAAAAGAAATGTTCTTGAACAGAGCATAACAAACTCCCGTGAAGACTAGCCCATTCCTGCTATTAATGTTCCACTCAAAAATGGTCTGCTATTCAATGGTTTAATAATGTAGCTTGTCACTGTTCCCACTGAATTCTTCTTCTTCTTCTTCTATGTGGCATGTCCATTCAGGACGTTGGCAATGATGGTTTTCTAGAATACCTTGTCCTTTGTAGCACTTAATAAATTTTGATTTTTGACTTTTTGTTATCTCTCCTAAACCTTGTTCTGCCATCTCACTTGGTAGGTTATGTGTTGTTTTCCTCTGTCTCTCTTGCCTTCAATCTGTCCTGTGAGTATCAAATTTTCCAAACCTGCTTTCCTCATTATATGCCCTAGAAATTTCTTTCTGATGTTAAGTATAAGTGTTTGTTTTGTTTCCATTTTCTCTAAAGCTTGCTCACATGTTTAGCCCATGGTATCCTCAGCATCCTTCTGTAGAATCACATTTCTCTTGCTTTAAGTTCTTTTTTCTTCATCTGGAAAAAAAAAAAAAAGCAGGTGAGTTGTGGGAAAAATGAGGTGAAACATATAGCCTGTAACAGGAGTGCTTGGAAGAAAGATTCATTCTCCCATTTACATTTCTCCCGTTATAGGCATTGTTATATCCGTGATATAACATTGGTATTTCACGGACAGAATGGAATGGCTGAATGGAAAAAGAATGACAAACATGTTTTGCTCTCAAAGAGACTTTTATCCTACTAAGGCATACACAAAACTACATATATGTGTCCCATTCAGAGAATAATATATTTTATATATCTACACAGCAAAGCAGAATGTAAGGAGGAACAAAGAGGAAGGAGATATTCCTGGGTCTGGAGAAGCCATTTTTAAGATTCCAGATTCAAATGAGCTGAATTCATTAATGTCCCAGGTGAGGACATATTCCATGAACAGGAAACAGTGAATCTTGAGTTTTCCCAAATTGAGGACTGCAAGCTGGAATTTCATTCTATATCTGGGAAAGATATATTCCCAAAGGGAAACAGCACCATGAACTTGTAAGCTGCTAGGGAGGCACATTTAGACTTTACCCAAGCCATGAGGTTTCCAAGTTAAAGAAAGCAACCTTACTGTTTGGTTGCTGTACATGAACTGAATTTTCTATGCTGCTTTTCATCACTGTATGAAGTGATGTCATGAAATGGCTGTCATGTGACCCACATGACTTAATGCTACCAAAGGGAGATAAGCACCTTCTCTATCCTTACAAGCCTAAAAGTAGAGTGGCCAAGGCAAAAGAACATTGAAGAACATGAAAAGTGAGCTGGATATATTTGTATTTAGAGATTGAAAAAAACTGCTTATCCATTTATCTACATGATAAAAAAGCAGCTATTATTTAAAAATTTTCAAGAACAAAAAATGCTTTGCAAAAAATAAGCCTTCAACTTTAAGTTATAGATTTTGTAAAGCTTTTTAGTAAAGTCAATTGTGTAGATTATACAGTAGATAAAGTTAGCGATTAAAGTTATCTGTGGTTAAATACTGGTTTGCTGTCAGTATGTCATATCTTTAGCATATGGCTTTAAGTAATTGGATAAGATTAAACTCACTACAAATTGCTTGTTATATTAGAGCAGTGGTTCCCAAACTATTTTTCTTTGGGCTGCATTTTCAGAATGAAGATTTGCTTGTGCATCACCAAATTTTATGTGATAAAAAGTACATTCAAAAATAAAAAAAAAATAGAGAGAGGCATAAAGGGAGATGATGGAAGATTTGAAGTCAGAACATTATCATTGATAACTCTCTCATCCAATTTTCAGATCCAAGTTACTATATTCTTAATACTTGATATAATGCAAAAATATCACAAAGATAAAATAAAATAATTAGTCAATAATTATTTATAATTATTTATACTGGGACTCGTACATGCAGTTACAAGTCATCCATAATAATATTTAAAATTTTGAAATCATATTTATTTTTGGCATATGAATTTTTTAAAACTGTTTCTAAATTTTTGATTGTCTTTCAATCATTCCACCTCACCTGCTATCCTCTTCTACCACATCTATGATGCATGCCACCCTGTTTGGGAACCACTGGATTAATGGTTGCTAACCATTGTTTTACAGCAGCTACCCTTTTTAGAAGGCAAGTGTATTCATATCAATCTATGCTATGGTGTATCTTTGTTACATGAGAGATTTTTATATGCGATTATGAAAGAAAATCTTGGTTATGTCATCATAGCTTGGAGCTCTCCTCACACACAAACACTTTGCCATACCCTCATTTAATCTCAAGAGTACAGCTGCTTCCCCACTGAGAGATTCTCTCTAACAGTCAGCCTTTATTCTCTTTCTCTATTTTTCTTTCTCTGAGGAGAATAAAATGCAAGTAGTCTTTGGAAACATTCAGTAAACTTAACACTGTTCATTTATTCAAAAATACACACAATTATCAAACACATTGGATCCATCTAAAATATTTACAGATGATCAGAAAGAAAAACATGCAACTAAATCAAAGATTGATCAGGGTTCATTTATTATGTAGTACACCAAGAATTTAATTGAGTAGTTTTTAACTACAAAATTTCCATTGTTACATTTCATTGAAATTTGTCTCTCAAATCCAAATTCTGTTCTTTTCAACCTTCCTCAAAGTGTATTGATTCTTAATTCTTTTAAAAGAAAAATATGTCACACAAACTTGAGATGTGTGTGGCTGGGAGTCAGGGCTGCTACACTGGAAAGATAACATTATTTCATTCAAAATTAACATTTTTTTTAGCATTTAACCCTAAGCAACATGAGAGAGCCACTAGCACACAGTGTGTTACAGAGAGTGAAAGTGAGGGAAAGACTGTGTATAGAGGGGATTGGGGAAAGGATAAAAGTAGAACAGGGATCAAAGCAACAGAAAATGGTGACTGATGTTGCATTTAAATTTTTGAAGATTGTAGTTATCAGGGAAGCAAGAGAAAGGGTGTTCCACTGTTGGAAAGTGCGAGAAAAGAAACTACTGGAGTAGAAGTGGTGGTTGCATTTAACTATTTCAACAGTAAAAGGGCGGGACCTAGATGCCAATCTAGTAACACACTTAAATTTATGTGGTCAGGGCATCAGGGAAGATAGCTCATCAGAACAGTTGTCATAAAAATATTTGTAAAAAAGACAGTGGGAATCCATATCACGTCTATGAGGGAGTGGCTAAAGTCAAGATGTTAAGTCAGGACTGATTACATTGCAGATCTTTTTTTGGATTTTGTTGAGAACCTCGAGATAAACAGCAGGGAGACCAGATATGGCAACACTATTCAATGCATGGAAGAATGGTAGATTTGTAGATATGTAAGATGGACTCTGACAAGAAAAACCTTCTGGCATGATACAGTGAACTGATTTTCCTTGCAGAAAATGCAGCTATTGATTCAATGTAGTTGTTTCACATCAAATCATTTGAAAACATGAAGCCAAGAAAGTGCAGTGAGACACTCTCATAGAGTCAAACATCAACCATGCTGATGGGGGATAGGGAAGTTTCTCTGTGGCAGTTAAATGAGAGCAGTTTAGTTGTGGAGGTATTAAAGTTTACAAGCCATTTACTGCCCCAGTTAATCACTAATTGGAGATCCTTTTCAAGAGCAGCAACTAGGTTAACTTTGTCAGCGCTGCCAGGTTTATTATTGAGACTGGAGAAAATAGTAGTGTTGTCTGCATAGATGCCAACTTAAGGACTGATGACATCAGCGAAATCACTGATGAAGATCAGAAACAGTGTAGGACCTAGGATAGAGTCTTGGGGAACTCCAGTGTTCATATGGAAAGAATTGGAAGAGAACCCAATCAGGATGACCTTCATTTCATGATTTGATAGAAATGATTGGATTAAACCAAATAATTGTCCTGTAATACCATAACCCTTCTTATGTAGAAGACCAGCATGCTAAACTCTGTCAAACGCCTTTGAGATATCTAGAGCCACAGCTCAAGCTTTGCCATTATTATCAAGAGCGTGATATACATATTCAGTTATGACTATAAGCACAGCAAAATGGAATCCATATTGTCAAAGAGTAGATCATGAGAGGTAAGATGCTTAACCATTTCTACATTGATTAAAAGCCCCAAAGACTTTGCCAAAAAGTGGTAGGAGACTGATAGGGCAGTAGTTAGAGGGGTCAGAAGGTTCTCCAGAGTTCTTAAAAACAGGTATGACAGCGGAGGACTTCAAACAGGCTGGAAAGCAGGAAGCAGCAAGACAATAATTGTACAGCTTGGAGAGAACTTGAGCTAGCTCAGGATCACATTTCTTTAGGACCATGGCTCGTATCCCATCACCCCCACTTGCCTTATGGGAGTCTAGTTTAGAAATGATGTCAGAGACCAAAAATGGAGTTATGCGCGCATATCCCTCAGTAGAGCCTCAATTAATAAATTCATTGGCAGTTACTTAATTTATGAGAAAACTGCAAGTAAAATTAACCACACAATTACTTCATATTGCAGGAGAAGAGGAATTATTAGAATCCGAAAGAGATTTATATATTGTTAGATAATCTGAATGTGGAATGAACCTGCATTAAATATCTTTGAAATCAGGAATTCTACAATTCCCAGATGAAGGACAGGAAATGATTGTATCTCAGGGTAACTTGGGCTATCAGAAAAATAGCTAAAAATATTCCTGTTTTAATGCAGTAGATGTGACAGTGTGTGTTGGAATGAACCCCAAAATGATACTCAAGATCATAGATTATAATAATAACAGAAGAATGTCACTTTTTAAGACAGAGAACATTCAGCAGAGAAAAGAGTGAACAATTCAGAGGTTGGTAAAAGATTAAGAGTTTGGCCATAATGGCATCTTTTTAGATCAGTTCTCATTTGATTCAGGTGCTATTGTTGATAACTAATAATAATTAATAATACTGTTACATTGTCACCAGACTTTACAACATATATTTATAAGTTTTAATAAGAAAGTAAAAAGAATGTAAATATGTCAAATTTTAATAATAGAGAAACATAAAAGTGTTGATAACAAGGGTGATAGAGAGCTTCAGCTTTTTTAATATGATAAAAAGATGATTGTCAACATGCAAGGAGAAACTGAAACAACTTAGATTCCATGTTGGGTGCCTCACTATGGAGTAATTGTTAGTGAACTAGTTTAGCTGTTGACTGTTACTACTGAGTGTAATGTAGCAATGGCCCTGTCCAACATTTAATTGCTTGAAATCACTGGATGGTGATCTGGAGGGACTACTAAATGGATAATATTAAAATTCTTGGAATAGATTGAATGGTTGGGAGAAAGATGGAACAAGAAATTAATAAGTTAATAAAAAGACATTTTAATTATGTCTTAAATAATAAAATGAATTTAAGAATGGCTGCAAAGAGAAATAGTCAAGATTCAGTAAAATTGATTAAAATCAAATTTTTCCTCCAACCTCTCCACATGATTAATGTGTTGTACAAATCTTTGGCCCTAAAAACCCAAATTTGGGGTTTGTTTACATTAGTAATATTTGCCCAAAACACTTATATTCTTACAGGAAAAGAGTGATCTAATTTCTTTTAACAAAGGAAGCCACATGGTTTATGAAAAGATTTCCTAAGATAGAGCAATTGAAAGTGGAAAAATTAGATACATCATTATCAAATTTTAGGAGGTGGGGTATCTATAGAAACAAAGATTCATGGGGCCCAGAAAGAGAATTGGCTCAGATTTGTTAAGACTGCCACAGATCACTGTCTCCACACAAGAACACACCCACATTCTTGTGGCTGAAGTGAACACACAGACACACTCAGTAGAAAAGAATCAAGTTTGAGGCAACTGGTTAGTGTTGAATCTGGCAATTACTATAAACCAAACCATCATCTGGCAGTGTAGAGCTAGTCCTTCAGTAGATAGTAGAAACATTATATTCACCAGTTTAATATTCAAAAGAGTTGTTAGGGTTATCAACAGTGTTGTACACTTTATTGAAGATGTTCTCATTCCAGTCCTAATTCTTACCATTGTCCTGGATGCAAAGAATCAACTTATCATGGTCGCAGTCAAGAATTCCTTATCTGTGGCACACAACATACATTTTGGTCCACCACTAGACATTACTGTCAACCCCAATATTGTAAGATTTGGGAACAATACAATAAGGCCCAACTGAGAAGGGAAAAGAAAGCTGAATAACCTGTAAGGTTGGTTTTAATCAACAAGTTTAGTGGAGATACCAACTGAAGGGGGGGGTAGAGTGTTACAGTGAGTACTGAATTCTATCCTCACTGGTGTCCGATACTTATGGACTTTTACCAATCTAAGCTTAGTAAAGAACTACAGAAGAAACTAGCACATCTGCAGTGACATCTCAGCACAAAACACCAATTTCATATTGTCAGTGGAATTTTTTCAGAGAAAACTTACAGAGTTCAGATTATACAAAGAAAGTCCCTACATCATCATCATCTAAATCATGTGATGTTTTTTACTTAGTAACATAACTTTTAGCAAACAACAAAAAGTCATTCACCATAGTTGAAGAGTTATTTCCAGCTACTGTTGTATTAAACAAGACAATGCTGGATGAAGCAGATAAAAACTCTGCTTTTGTTAAATGATACTGTTTGTCACAGAATAGACAGAATAGGAAAACGTTGTGTAAAAACTTGAGCAATCCTTTTCACTGTCATTTAATGAAACAATAGATGTCAGTGGCAATGCATAGCTTATTGTTTCCATGAGATACAGTGATAGTATGGTTACATTTGAGTGCATATACTTTTCTCAAGAGTTTAGAGGAGAAAACAAATGGAGAGGCCATTTCTAATGTTAATACATAGTTCTGTAAAAAACTTGCACCAGTGTCTATACTGACATAGGTGTGTCAGTGACAAACTGTGTAAATGGTTTCATGATTTGAACTTGAAATGAAAAATTTAAAGTGCACTGGACTTATTGTGTTATATAGATGCATTGGCTTCCAAGAAAATTAGTCCTGCAATACATGATGTCTGGAATAAGCATCAAAACAATGAATTAATATGCTATGATTTTGCCACTTTTATGAGAATACAGAAACCGAAATGCGTACAATTGTTATTACACACAGGATTATGTTGGCTTTTTTCAAGAGAAAATACTCAACAGGCTGTTAGAATTAGGATTTGAAGTGAACACCTTTCTATCAGAGCACAGATTTATCCACATCACCTTTCTTGAGGACACAGAATTGGTTGTAAAGCCATCTTGTATATATATATTCAGCAAATTGAACAAAAACTAAATCTCTATATTTAGAGTAAGGACACCAACATTTTGAATGTGGTACATGGTTTTCTAATGAAAGCATAAAAGTTGGAGATTTCTAGAGCTATTTCTATATCCTTATGGATATAGACATAGCTCTAGTGAAAAGAATCACAAAGGGACATTATTTCCCTGATATGAGCAAGAAATCTACATAACAGGATTGAAAAAGAAACCCATTTCTCTTACTTGAAACAAACTGAAAATGTTTCTTATCCTTCATCTCTTGGCTGTGTCATCTGATTGCTACATACTGATGATGCTTGACACTTCCATTCTCACACAATATTAAGGTGTATCTAAAGAAGGAACATCCTCAGCTGGGAAGGAATTCAAACAGCAATGGCCCTTTAAATCCACATAAGAGGTCATATATTCTGTAATTGTCTGAAGAAATTGATTGTGCCTGGAATTTAATTTGATTACTTCTTTTGCCTCAATACCACTGAAAATAATAAATCAGTTGTCAGGGAAACACAAAATATTGTAAGAGGAACATATCAAAATGACTCATTTAAATTCAACCACAAATGCCACTTTAGTGCAGCTGCATGATGAGAAACGTTGGCTTGCTATGAATTTAGAGATGGATTCTGAAATATAGAATTATATTTCACTTACAAGGTTGTTTAATAAATCAGACACTGACAGTATTGTTATATATTGTGTATGGATGCATTTGAACAAATGAAAACAACAAAGTATTGCCAGTGAGGTGGAAAGAAAAGGAGTCAAGACATGTTAAAATAAAATTATTTGTATTGCTGATATAAAGGATCAAGGTGGAATGTCTCTTTGTAGGTGAGGGAAGCAACCTGGAGAATAGGGGAGTCAGCATTGAAATTTTTTTGGACTAGTTGATTAGGGGCCCAATGGTGAACTGTATGACTGCCTGCCTTGAGTATCATGATTGGGTCCTTCTGAGCAGTTTTCTCAATGTTTTTGTCATGCTTTTGCTTTAGTTACAATGTTTGTGATTGGTTCTGACATTTAAGTTATATTTTGGGGGAATTTATTTTGTGAGCTGGATGTGATGCTTGGAGCCACTGTGCAGTTAAGTGACTTTTTATTTTTAAATTTTACTTTCATAGCATTCACATCTGGCTGATAGGTTTTAATGTGGAGTGAATCAGAAATAAATCTAATTTGAAACAGAGTATAACAATACAATACTATATTGTAGCTTTAGTGGGGTTTTTTCTGCTGAAAATATTTTGTAGTGGTCAGAAGGTGCTTCATTGAAAAAAATAGTTCAAAGTTAGTACATTATTTAAAAAGTTTGAGAACTACTGCTGTAACAGCGCTTATTTCTGTCAGTGGCTCGTGGTTTTTCTCATTCAGCTGACACACATTTGTTTCTCCTTCGGTACTTGGTATCTTAGTGAGCATAAAGATCTGGCCTATGTTTAAACACATACTATAGTGATCCTACACTAGCCATAATAATAATAATAATAAACACCTTCTCATAAATATGGCAGTAGTATCTGGCAAAGAATATAAAAAAATTTGAAATTGATGAAATGTGGTACCTTCAAATTAGTATTATACCTATAATAACTGGGTAGAATCAGAAAAGGTACAGAGAAGAAAATGAAAAATCCCTGAAATGAAAATGCATAAAATTTGTAATGGCCAAAACTGAATGCACCACAGTTCAGTCAAATATGGTAGATTAGCTCAGAAGCAGTGTTAAACCCATACAAAAATGCTTTTCTGATGAAAAATATTTGCTGAAATGAATATAGGCATGTTTTTTAAAGATTGTTGAAAAGATAGTACTAACCAGAATATTAGTCAATAACAAAAGTCATTGTAAAAGGTCATGTTTAGATCAGATTTGATTCATGCAGGACAAAAAAATAAAACATTATTGCGAAACTCCTTTAAAAAAATTGGGATGCATTCCTATAAAATGGTCAGGTTAATGATCCTCAATAACATCAACTATACATATCATTCTATTTAAAGACATTTTTATATATATTATGTTTAACGTTCTTTTTATAGATACAAGTATTTAAGCAAATCTATAAAAAGAACGTTAAACATAATATATATAAAAATGTCTTTAAATAAATTGTCGGACTATGTCCAATTCAAAAATATATCATTCTATATATATTTTATATAAAAACCTTGAACACATATCAGTCAGCAGCAGAAAACCTCACAAGTACAAGAAAAACAGACTGTGTGGATAGATATCCATTAATAATATTAATAAATAAAGGATAACATAATAATAATAATTATGATGATGTACCTGATATGACCTAATAAAACATAGTGACATGATGCGTATATTGGCCGTTGTATATTTGTACCCAGTATCTTTTGTTGATATGCGGCTCTCTCACTCAATAATGATAATAATGATGCACCTGATATACGCTCATCAGACCAGGTGACATGATGGAAAGAAGAGGTTGACTGGTGGTTGCAGTTATGGCTAAACAGCCCAGATTCTCTCAACCATTTAAATGAAGGCAGTTGATTGAGGGAATTCAAAAAGTGGTGCAGAGGATAGGACTTCAGCTGATTGAGGCACCATGGCCATCTGGCAGAGAGAGTGTTCGTCTTACTTCTCTGCTCTTTCAGCAACTGCTTTTTATGGGAGTACAAATCCTAATTGCACTGCACTGATTGGCTATCCAATAACAACACTTAATCAATGGTATTGGCCAGCCATTAATAATGCTTGACCAATGGTCTTGTGCCATATGCCTTGAAGGGGAGGAAAGAAAGCTCCCAAGAACCCAATATGATTGGTGGTCCAATCAAAATAATGGCTCTGTGTTGTAAGTATCCAAGCTCCATCCCAGTCCTTCTCTCACAAGTAGGCCAATAAAAAATGGTGGCCTTGCCTCACTTATATCCACCTTCAGTGGAACATTTTCCATGTTTTGGAATCTCACCCTCATTTGACCTGATTATCACAGGTGTCATGGTCAATTCCATCTGAAAGTGTGTTATATACCTGATCAAAACAAACCTGGCCTATAAAAATTTGCTTTGCATCACTTATTCCAACAAAGAATCCCTTTTTCAAATGAACACTTAAGTTAAACAGACCTAAGACTATACCTAATGACAAGCTTACAATTTCACCTCTTACACTATACTCCATAAGTGACACAAACCAGATAATTCATGGTATTGCATTGTTTTAACATGAAAATATTTTTCTTTCTTTAAAAATAAAAATTAGATTGCCAGTCAACCTTTGACACTAGTCATGGTGTCACACACCTTATCAGATCAGGTAACATGGTGGGCATATTAGGCATCATGTATTTGTACTCCAATGTCTCTCACTCAATAATAATAATGATGAGGCACCCAATATACCCTTATCAGATGGGGTGATATGAGGATATATTGATCTTCATATATATGTACCCCAATGTCTCTTTGTTAGTGTGCTGCTCTCTCACTCAATAAAATTAATGATAATAATAATGATACACCTAATATAGCCTTATCAGATCTGGTGACATGATGTATATGTTGAACTTTGTATATTTGTACCCTAATATCTTTTTGTACTCTTTCATTTAATAATAATATGATGGTGGTGATGATGATCATGATGATATACCCTTATCAGACTGCAAGTCATGATGTGTAGTTTGGGCTCTTTATATTTGTACTCCAGCATAACTTTGTTTATTATTATTCAATAATAATAATTGGTGTTTTGGAATTCAAAAAGAAAAATGTGTTTCTCAGTCCTTTGAAATATTCAATGATTTTATTTTATTCTAATGGATGAAATTATAAATATTATAAACCCTTTCCCACATCAGCTGCTCACCAAGGTCGAATGATGGTTGGAACCGGCTTGGGCTTGAAATTTTGATACTATTGATAGGAGAAACCTTGAAAAGACAGAAAAGTTAAAATTCTGATCAAGCAAATAAAATCACACATTATCTTAAGCAATAGTTTCTTATTATGTACACACACACATATATATATTTGGTTGGCTTTTGAACTTTTAAAATCATTTATTTTCCATTCAACAATCATCACTTGATAAGACATCAGCAGTGTTGAAACAAAATTGCAACTTTTGTGGTGATCTTATAACATATATATTGATCTAATGGAATAACCTGTCACCCCCCAGATGACTGACTACACTATAGGTAGTAGCTACCTATAAGTATAACTAGGGAGTCTAGCTGGGATCTGTGCATAACTGTTACCTTTATTTTTATTGTACTGGTTTTTACAATAAACCTTTACTTATTTTATCCACCATGTTTTTCAAGTATATATTCCTATTAGCATGGAATATAACATATATATTATAAATTTTAATATATATATATATATATATATATATATATATATATATATATATATATGATAAATACAAATAAAACTTAGCTGGCTGATGTTATATTCAGCACCTGTAAACTTTTATAGATGAACTTTTTTGTAACTTTAATATATATATATATATATATATATATATATATATATATATATATATAGTGTGTGTGTATTCTAAAAGTATCCAACTTTTGTGCATAAAAAAAAATCAATTTTGTACATTTCAGAAATTTTATTTAATCACCTTTAAAATACCTCCCCTTGGAAGTTCGCACTCCCAGTTTGCACTCCCAGTGATTCTGCCACACCCGGTAACACCTCTGGAACCTGTTTTCTTTTCTCATAGTTTTCTCTCACAACTCAAATTGTTTCCTTTTCAGCATGGTTTTCATATTGGGGAATAGCCAGAAGTCACATGGTGCCAAGTCAGGAGAGTAGCAATCTTGTCATACAAGTGGTACCAGGAAAGCTTGAATTATATGGGTGGAATGAGTGGGTACATTTTGCTGACACTCTCCACATATACAAATCCTAAGTTAAAAAGGAATGCACTTATCCTTTGCTTATTCCCACTTTGTGAGCTATTTCCTGGATTGTTACACAACAGTCGTCCATGACTATTTGCAATACCTTCTCAATCGGATTCTCGTTTCAGCTTGTGTATGAGCAAGCCTCGCTCTCCACCGAGGTTTGGTCATGTTTGAAGTGATTATACCACTCCTTGATCTGAGTTTTACCCATGGCATCATCGCCAAAGGCCCGCTGAATCTTCTGGATTTTATTTATTTTTTATCTCCAAGCTTTTGGCAAAACTTGATGCAATATTTCTGCTTGATGTATCCAGTCATCTTGCATGAAAATGAAAATCCTATGAGTGTGCACTACATGTCAGTACTCTAGGCATAACAGCCGGGAACTGACATGGCCTACTGATGTAAAAACTTTCACACATGTGCAGGAAGGATGGTGTCATATCTCATCTAATGGATTTTGCCCATGCAGCATTAGTTTTGGTGGAAAAAAATTAACTCTGATACTTTTAAAGCATTATATATATATATATATATATGTATATATATATGTATATATATATATATATATATATATATCCGTTTAGGTGAAACCTAGTTAGGTTTGCCTGACTCCTTAGGATTATTCTAGTATATATATATATATATATATATATATATATATATATATATATATATATATATCTCATCAAATGTGGTGTTGGTGGTATCAAATCCTTTCTGATGCAATCATAATTCAGGTGGGCTGGACATGTCATCAGAATGAGTGATGATTGGATGTTGAAAAGCCTCATGTATAGCCAACTTTTTCATGGTAAGTGTAATGTAGGCCGTCATTGGTTATGCATTCAAGGATAAACAAATACAATTTAATTGCTGCAAACATCCCTATAGGGGAATTCGAACTCACTGTTGAAAACCAAGCAAACTGGAGAAATACCTGCTACCGAGGTATAACTAACTTTGAAAGGAATCATCTCAACCATCTGAGAGAATTGAGAATTAACACTAAATCTTGGGCTAATACATCAGCCCATATGATGGTCAACCCTTCAGTATGCCCTTCGTGTGGATTTGTTTGCAAATCCCATGCAGGATTGTTGTCTCATATGATACATAAGCATAAAAACTGAACTGAAAGACACTCATACATCAAAAACAATGTGAGAGTCCATTATATATATATATATATATATATGTATATATATATATATATATATATATATATATATATATATATATATATATATATATATATATATACAAGCTTCATTAAAGACAACTGACAAGTACTGTGATTAAACATTTTATTTAATTTTTCTTGGGTTTGTATAAGTGTTTTCTTTTCTGGACACAAAGTGGTAAAAATCGCTCAATTAAGATTCATTTAAACACACACAGAAACTTAAACTCCATCTGCAACATACTTGTAGAAAATACAAGTATAATAGCCTCTCATCCACATGTAAAAAAAAGACTAAAAATAATGAAAGCACTAATAATAAAAAAGAAAAAGCCAACATTCAATAATATCAACTATGAACACTGTCACAATGTGCTGACCATATTTGGAAAATAAAAACACATTCCTAAAACTCTAGATACATACATAAAACAATCCATAAATTTTTAAAAGTAAAAATAAAAAGCATCTTTGATAATGTCTAAAAGAATAGCCAAAAACACTCGAATACGCAGAGCATTTCGACAATTTTTACATATTTTATGTCCATAAACGAAAACACTTATATGAACACAAGAAAAATTTAAAAAAAAGTTTAATCACAGTACATTGTCAGTCATTTTTAATGAAACTTGTATAAAAGAAGTATTGCTGTCCAAATACACACACACACACTACTTTTGAAGTTGGGATATAAATTAAATATGTAGCAAATTCATTATATAATGAAAGTTTTATTAAGAGAAATAAATTTTTGCACAAAAACTTATGTGCAATGATTTTCTTTAAACATTAATTATGTCAATTTAAATGATATAATGACTTCATTTTATTCCATAATGTATTGTATTGTTGTTAATTTGGGGAACATTTTATTTATTTTCATTACCATCAGAATAAATATAAAAATTAATAATATATTCTTGTCCATATATCAAGTATTAATTACATACAAGACATTATTGGGAGAGGAGAGAATTTACTTTTTATTTTTAAAATTGATTGATAGGAAATTCATGTGGATAAATAAAATAATAACAAATCTCTACAATGTGTATGTATGTCATTAAAACTATTATAAACTATGTTCTACCATGTGAACAAACATATAAATCTCATTGGAAAAGAAAATATGTTCTTTCTAGTTTATTTTTTTGTACTGCCGTATATGTCATTGATTAATTAAAATATAAGATTTGAGAAAATGGATCACCAGACTACAAATAGAACTTCTTTTATGTGCTGTGTTCCTTCAGGACATTGCCGATCATAGCCCTCCACAATTTCCTATCCTTTGCAGCTCTTAGTAAAATTTGTCTTTTGGCTATCTCTTCTGAACCCTGTTCAGCCACCCATTTACACTTAGGCAGGTTATGCATTGCTTTTCTCTGTCCCTCTTGCCTTCAGTATGTCCTGTGTGTATTTAATTTTCTAAACCCTCTTTCCTCATTATGCGCCCTATCTCTTTCTGATGCTAAATACAAGTGTTTTTTGTTTCTATATTCTCTAAAACTTCATCATTGCTCACATGCTCAGTCCATGGTATTCTCAGCATCCTTTTGTAAAAACACATTTCTGTTACCTCAAGTCTTTTCTTCATCTGTAAGGAGATTGTCCAGCATCCACTCATATATAGGAGGACTGATATTATATAACAGTTCAGTATTATTTTCTTTGTTTCTAATGAAATTTTCCTTTTTCTTAATACTTTGCTTAGCTTTTGGAATGCATTTTTCGTTATCCCCGTGTGCCTTCAGATACTTTAGACATGGAACAAATACATTAGAGAACTCTTCCATGATGAAAGAGGACAACCCACAATACACATAAATATCAAATGACCAGAAATATTAAAGTCTGAAATGAAATCAACACTGACCAATTGAACAAGAACAAAGCAGCAGGACCAGACAGAATTGTAATAGAGATGTTGGCAGCTGTAGATGATTTCAGCATTGACAAAATTGCAGACATAATAAATGAAATGTACAACTGTGGTGATATACCGGAAAGCGTAAGTAGATCCATTCTCATAGCACTGCCTAAGAAGCCAGGTGCAAAAGAATGTGAACTCCATAGGACAATCAACCTGATGGACCATATAACAAAAATTATCATCTGAATTCTGATGAATAGAGCATACAGCAGAATTAGACTTAAAATAGGACAAGAACACTGTGTGCATTCATTAAAGACATTGAAACAAGAATGCAATATTCATTTCCTTTCAGAAAGAGTAATACAAATGCAAAAGGATGTATACCTATGTTTTATAGATTATACAAAAATGCTTGATAAAGTGTTACAAAGAATTGTTAGAATTGTAAGCTTGATTTATTTGGGAATGATATTAAAATAATCCAGAACTTATATTGGGAGCAAACTACCTGTACACAGATAGAAAATGAATTCAGCAAACAGACGAAAATAGAAATGGGCGTATGACAAGAATGTGTCTTCTCATCAGACTTATTCAACCTTTACAGTGAAACAATCGAGTTAGAAATCCTACCAGCATTCATTATTAGTGGCTACAATCTTAACAACATAACATATGCAGATGACAGTGTTGTTAATAGCAGACACAGAAAGGAAACTACAGAAACTCCTACAGAAGATAGTAAAGGAAAGCAAAAAGAAAGGACTAAACATCATTTGTAAAAAGAATGCATGGTTGTCAGCAAAACAACATGTGAATTACAAATTGGAGATACCAAAATCCAACAAGTACTAACTGAACTAAAATTTCTTTTTTTCAGATTTGTATTACTATTAAGTAACATGATTTATAATTAAAAAAGGATAATGTACTGTCCAGTTCAATATTTCAAACAAATTCTAGATATCAAACAATGAACACTGATTTACATCCCTTATTTCATATTTTTAATTTTTTATATGATTTTATTATGAGCCATACTTTCAATTTGAAAAGTCATGCAGTCAAAATAAAATGAAAAATAATATTTCATTTAAATTATTTTTCATCAAGTAAAAACCGAAATATAAAGCAATATTTGTGGCCAATAAGTTTCAGAATTTGTCAAACAAAAAATAAACAAGTAAAATAATAATTATTTTGAGAATCCCCGACGAGGTATGAATACAGTTTCTTAAAAAATCAATTTCGGATCTGATGCAAGATTTTAGAATTTAGAAATGAAGATATATATTTGTTTTTCACATTCTAAAATTTATTGGTTAATACACAAATGGATTATAAATTATTTGTTTAAGAAACACATGAATATAAAAAAACAAAGAAAGAAAAGAATACTTTTCATCCGCTGTATTGGAATCGGTAGCATAAAATGGCTCCTTGAATAAAATATTTGACCCATACTATAATTAGGAATGCAACTAAGTTTCGTAATACAAGGGAAATCACTCGTCTGCAAAAACTGGAATTATCCCCCTTGACAGATATGGAGAGCCATCTGGTTTGGAATCTTTCATATTATTTTGGTTTTGAATATAACGAGATAAAACTAGATTTATATTGTTTTTTTTTTATTAATACATTATTGTTTTGGAAAAAAACCTTCATCTTAAATGTCCAACACAAAAATATTAGCTAATTTTGCATCTTGAAGAAAATTATTGATATACACATGATAATTTTAGAAAGGTTTTTCAAACAAGAAATTTGTCATTTACATAAAGGAATAACAAAATTCTTAAACATTCATATTTTTGGAAAAATATTAAGGGAAAATCTTATAGTTAAGAATTCAGAAGGTTTCATTATATAAGTGTATAAATTAAATTTTAGATATTAAGAATTTTCTAGTTTTGGGCCAGGCAGTGAATATTTATTTAATGTTGTATTTCATATTGTATTAGAAAATACAGCATCATCTTTTTTATATAAGCCTATTCTCAAATGTATGTTTTGCATATTATTATATTAACCAATAATCAAAAATTTAAATTTGAAAATCACTTTGAATCTGATTAGTATTTTAAGATAAAAACACTTAAATTTTTATGTTTATTACAACGGTGGAGTAATGGATAGCGACTGAGGAATTGGAGAGTCTAGTTTGAATTCCAATCGAATCCATTACATTCACTTATGTGCTAATACCACTTGGAAAGGTATGAATCCTCTTCTTCTCCCCCCAGCTATCGGTAAATAGTAGGACAGACTGGGTTCTATAGCCTTGGATGGCAGCTGGTCTACAACAGAAAGAAATGGTAACCTATTGCGGGAAAAAATCTGCCTCGTCAGTCATGTATTGAAAGATACATGATTGCCTTAACCTGTATCACGCAGGGCACATAACTGACTGACAATCATGAAAATTCAATAATAAACCTTGAATAAATCTTTAATTATTTTTACTTTCATTTAAAAAAGGATAGAATTTTAACAAAAAACTAATATATACAAAACTTTAAAATGAAAAATTCTCTTATTCAAGATTTTATAATTAGATACATTTTTGTTATTTTTGCAACATTCAATTGGCAGTATCACTATATATTCTAAGTTCTAAAATTTTTTATTATAAATTATTAATTATTTATATAAGTAATCATGGAGTTATTTTAGGTATTGGTAAAATCTCTCTCTCTCTCACACACGCACACATGGATAACTGAAAGAAAGCTAAAGAAATAACTGAGACAAATCTTGTCTTTGTGTAGTCAATAAGTTATGTAGCTATTCATGATCTAAAGACAAAATAATAGAATAGTAAGATAGTTAAACATACAGAAAATAACATTCCTAACAGGGTTTTATAACAGAAAAATATCTGAACTTGAACATTTAATTCACAAATCTAATTTACATGTGTATTTATAATTTTGTTCTCTAATTTTGGAGGTAACACTTCTTTAATGAACAATTTTGGTTTTATGACATTAAGCTTGTTTCATTTTTATTCAAATTTAATGCCAATAGGAAATGAACATATTAAATATATGTATAAAAAAGGCACACCAAAAATTGCTACTTGATGGTTTGACATTTGATAGAAACATGTAACATGACACATAAATAAATTTAAAGCTTGTAACATATTGTTAGCTAAACAAATATAATCTTTGAAAATGGATTATGAAAACTGAAAGTGTTTAGAATTTGTACAATATTTATACAAACAGGATATCAAGATGTCAGAGAGGAAAGAAAAAGTTCATACAAATGTATAATAAAGAAAAACGTTTGAAAACTTTTTCCACTGTCATACATCTTTACTCAAAAATTTTTCTTGATATATAAAAATTTATACATCGTTATCCCATATATATGCATGCATATACTTTTTATATACTAATTTTTATCCATATAATATGTATATATTTGTATGTGTGTTTGTGTGTGTATACGTATAATACTAAACTTGATCCAAACAGTTCAGGGTAGGTTCAGATTTGGGGATCTTCTAGATTCTCGAATAACACTTGTAAAATTTAAATTTATGTATAAATAAACAAAAGAAACCAGTACATCTTCATAGACAGACAGATCATTTTTATTTCAAAATCCATGATTCATAAAGATGTGAAAAGAAAATGCAACCTCAATATTATATTAATGAGTGAGAATTGTAAATATGAAATGAATACAGTAAAAAAAACAAATTAAACCAGAAATTGTTTGATTCTAATGAACACAGACCTAATTTACTGCTTCTGGATCACACACTTTCAGATTATGCTGCATTTGATTTCTGAAAATACTTTCTTATATTATCTTGTTTATGACTCTGACAGAAACTAATTTCTGAATCTAAATTGATAAAAATATTTTTCTTTATAAAAATATTATTATAAAAATATCTATGAATATATGATTTCATAAAGATTGAATATATGATTTTGTTCTTAAAATTTCAATAAGAGTTCAATAGAATTTAATTCTCTGTTGTTTCTACAGAAACAAACCTTTCCAAGAAATAATCACCTTTTCAAAATTTCTTTTCATATTATTGTTGAATAAATACTCCAGATCATGAATATATTTGAATTTTCCAAATTTTAAGAAAGATTCAGTCTGCTATAGTAATTCTGATCAAGGTCAAATTGGTGCCTGATCTAAAAAATGACCTACACTCTCTTGATAACTGGGGTTAAGGAATAAATTGTTAATTTTAATGCTTCCAAAACTAAGCTGCTCTCTCTTAATCATCTGAGAGACTCTTTTCTGCCTTCCATCATCATGGCTGATGCTAACCACCAGAAGAGTGACTTGTTGTGCCATCTTGGGTTAACATTCTCTGCTGACATGAAGTGGAAAGATTATATTGAAACCATTGCAAGGTCAGAAAGTTGGTTCACTGTGTCAGGCTAGAAAATTTTCTTCCCAGAATCTATCTTATATAAGTCCAAGCTTTGAATATTGCTGCCACATATGGCCCAGTGCTCCTGCCTATATATTTAGAGATTCTTGATAAAATCCAAAGAAGAATCAGCAATATTATTGGTCTTGACCTGGCATCTCGACTTCAGTCACTTTCCCACTGCAGTAACATAGCTTCCTTTTGCCTTTTCTATAAATACTTTCATGGTAATTGTAGCTCTTCACTATGGTACCTAGACTTTATAAATTTAAATGCAGTCCTAGAATAGCAACAAGGTCTCATCAATTTTCAGTTAAATTGGCTACATGTAACCATAAGTTAACAATAGTTAACAATTTCTTTTCTCACACTTCTTGCTTGTGGAACCCTCTTCCGGCACCATGCTTTCCAGTCACTTTAATCTTCAAAAATTTAGATACAATGTCAATCATTATCTACTGTCTTTGATTACTCTTCTATTGTTTTTACTCCTTAATAATATTTCTCTGTTTTCTTATTCTCTCACACTCAGTAATCCTTTGTGTCTTAGTGGCTTTACTGTCTTGCATGGGGTGAAATGATAAAAAAAAATCATTGTGAATTGATCCCTCTACACAAAACAATAGAATAAAACAAAAGGTAAGTAAGTGAAATAATAATAATAATAATAATAATAATAATTTTATCAGACTTTACAATATACACAGACAGAACAATCAAAGCTAAGCACTTAGACATCATGATCAGAGACCACAAGAACAGAATATGCCTTCATGGCAGTCACTGCAGACTAATGTATCTTTGAAGATTAAAAGGTACATGAGTTCATCAATAATTCCAGTTGTAGTTGGGGCCCTCAGATTGATTGGAAAAGGTTCTGATAGACTCATTGAAGAAATTCTTGGTAGCCCAAGCCTTAATGAAATACAAAAAAATGTACTCACAAGTACAGCCCCTATTTTACGAAGGGTTTTGTTTTATTGATGTAAAATGTGTGTGAGCATAGTTTTTTTTGTTTTTGTTTTTTTCCTCAAAATATGCTCAGGGGAGAATGTCATGATGCTATTTCTTGACCAGAAAGAAATGCGTATATACACCAGAAATCAAAAGAAATAGAATTAAAAAAAAAAAATAATAAAGGGAAAAGCTAAGAAACAAAATTCATATTTCGTGGCTCTTTTGAAATTCTTTGAAATTTAACATGTAAGCATCATTTTGACACACTACAAGAAAAATGTAAGAATATGCTTTAAATAATATAAATGCTAAGTTTTTATATTTTAATTTGAAATTATTTTAAATTTTGAAAGTAAGAATATCTTTTATCAGATGATGTGTAGAGGACAGTTGGGTTTGTGAGTGTTGTTAGATTAGGACACATGCTGTTTATTCCCTGCTAGAAGGTCCAACTACAAAAAAATGTTGGACTCAAGTTGAATCCAACCGAAGATGTTAAGAAGACAAACAAGACCGATATATATATAAACAAATATATGTATTAACACAATTTTACAATGGACATAGACAATAACATTTGCATGTGTGGGAACATTTGTGTTTGTTCTTTGGTGAATGTTAGTACGTACATGTATGTGTGTATAATGTTCATGGCATCTCCCACAAATGGGAAATGCTATCTTTTGCGAGAGCTTACATTGTAGAGGTGTTTGCTGAAAAGAAGAAATAAAAAAAGAGAACGAGGCAAGAAGTTGCCCAGTATTTATAGTGTAGAGAGAGAGAGAGACCCCTAGTCACAATTAGGGAATTAAAGAGGAGCTAACTCCGACAGATTAACACATTTGTTTATTTTTGGTTTGTGTGTTGATAACAATTTACATTACAATGAATTTACACTTAAAATTTAGAAGATTAGATAAAAAAAATTATATTTGTGATTTAGAGTGTTTTTTATAGTGATATAGAAAAAATAAAAAAAAAAAGATTACTTTGTAGTGAGGCCTACACACACCACGCCCACAATTTACTCAACAGCAATTGGACAATAAATAAGCAGTACTATTCGTAAAGACAATTTACGCATCGCACGAGCCGCATAAAAATTCCTCGTGTTTTGCTTCAACCAAACTAGCTATAGAAAAAAATCAAGAATTGGTCGATTTTAGGCCAATCATAGAAATCGACACTTTCTTCAATATTCTTCCCGCGCTCGTTCTGGGAGCCTACTTTACTGTATAAAAGCAGAAGTTTAAGGAAGAAACTTCAGTAGAATATTAAATTCCATAACCAAAACCTCGTACGTGTATTCTCGCAATTTTCTACTCACACACACACAGACATTAACTACATTCACACACACAGTGAACTGTCTGTTATCAACTCCAAGCGAAATATTCAGAACTTTAACATTTTTCTGCACAAACAAAGAACTTTCAAATTCAAACATCAAACATTCTTAAACACGAAACAAATATCAACAAAGAAACTCCTTACAACATACACTTGTATTTCCCACACTTTTTAAGACTTAATCTTTAATAAAGATTCTTTATTGTCATTGTATATGCTTTGTTTCAATATACGTTTTACTTGTTGATCTTTCAATCATCTCTTGTTGTTCTTTTCTGTGTTTTCTTTGCAAATTTAATGTGGAGTGTTAATGATAAAAACGCAACCTTCGACAAAAAACTTCTGATAATTTCATTAGCGCCCCACAACTTCTTCCCTTAGAGAAGTGCGTTTATGTAGAAAGTCATTTTCTCTTCGCACTACAAAGTTTATCTATTTTAAAGAGTCTTTACTCTTTATTATGAGTTTGTAAATAGATAAGTTATCACTGTCAAACTTAAATAAATGTCAGACTCAAATGTGGGCGTAAAAAAACATCAGCAATTGCTAATTGATCCTGTTTTCCAAAACTTTGTCTCTCCAGGTCGTTAGAATTCCTGGATCTATTGTTTCTTACATGTGGTATTTCCACTAGTAAACCGTGTCCTTCCGGTACGACACATGACTACGATTGCTCGTCCAGGTAGAATGACCATAACAAACTACTCTCCAAGTGATATGCTTGGTTGGTCTAACAAAATTAAATCAAACACACGGACTAGAAGTGTCAAAATTTAAAAATAAATAATAAATGTACAAAATCATAACTTGGTCACTTTCCACCTTGATGAACTTAAAAAATTTTTTTTTTTTAACAATGTTGATATTTTCTGTCCATTAAAAAAAAAATGAACTGGGTGATGATTAGTGTTGACTGTTGATGTCTGGTGTTATTTTTGTTGTGTGTAGAAGGCGTAAATAAAATGTCTCCTTTTTAAAAACAATTTCTGTCTTTATCTAAAAAGACAGCCTGAAACGAAACCTCGTTCTGCCTACCAAGTACGACGTTGGTAATCAGGGACGGTGCAAGGGTCTCGTGGACTGCACCGAATCTATGATACAACCCCCTCCGAATTTATGATACGCTCCACCTTCGAATCTATAATACGACCCTTCCACACTACTACATCTTAATTTTTATAAGGTAATATTCATAGAAAATATAAATTTTATTGCAACATAATTATGTACAATAATGGATCATATGCAATAAGTGAACACTTGAACTAGAAAAATTGGAAATAAATAAAATTTTAAATCTAAATATAAATGTCATACAAAAAAAAAATCATTCCATCTTAAATAAATCAATAATTTTTTTCGTCAATTTTTAACATCAACTTGAAGACCCACACCCCCCAAAAAACATATTTAAATTTAATCCAGCATCAATTATTTTTTGTTTTATCAAGTTCACAGTGTTTCAGAAACTCATATAATTCGTATCGTACGTCTAAAAAGCACAAATTTTGAAATGAATATGTAAATAATGGATTTGGTGTTAATTAATGTTACTTTATCTTCTTGAATTTGTAAATTTATTTCATTAAATTATCTCTGTCCCATCGCCCCCTATAATATGCACCGCGCTCTGAGAAATGTTGGAGCTCACTTTAAGAAGCCCTGCTCTGAATGCAATATTAGATAATATTAGACCTGGGATGGAAACAAACAGAGGAGAAGAAACTGGAAGGGAAAATACTAAACAACAAAGAAAATTTTAAAAAATTCTTTGAGAAACCAATATTTTCGGAAATTGGAAATGAAATTAATGAAACCAAGCAGCATGGACAAAATGTGTTATGTGTGGAGAAAAACCAAAAATCACAATAATATCATGCAATCAAAACCTTCACAGAAGATATGTCCTGGTCTTAAAAAACAAAACAAAACAAAAAAAAACTTTGAATCACATTTCAACCCGGACGGCACTAAAATAAGATGGCCGGGGGAATAGAATATACCAATATTCATTAAATTGTGGTGTGCTAATTAGATTTGATTTAGAATTGTTAAGAAGGCTTTCGTGGAGGTTGCGTTTTTGGTTAGCACATCACATTTAAATTTGCAAAAAACACAAGGAAGAAATAACAAGAGATTTAGTAATCAACAATAAAATGTATTGAAAATAGATGAGTACAACAATCGTGCTTGATGAAATAAAATTTAAAAAAAGGAAGTAGTTTCCCTTGTACTGATGCAAGATTGAAAATATGTATTAAGGAACTTTCTTGTTTAAATGTTCAGAGTTCAGTGATAAATGATAACTGAGTTCAAGTATGAAAAAGCTTGTACAAAAGGATAATAGAATTTTGAGTTTGTTACTTGGCTTTTGGGACAGACAGTTCGCAGCGTAGTGCAATTGTAGTTTTGTGTGTGTGTGTGTGTGTGTGTGTGTGTGTGTGTGTGTGTGTGTGTGTGTGTGTGAGTAGAAGAATGTAGGTACACGTACGTAGTTGAGCTCTGTTGATTTATTTGTTCTACTACTGTTCTATTGTTTTATTTTCGTGGTATTTATACTTTTTGAGTAGGCTCCAGAGAGGAGCGGGAAAAATATTGAAAGGAATGTTTAAATTATACGATTGGTCAAAAATCAACCAATCACTGATTTTTACTAAACCAAGTTTGGCAAAGTCAATGGCAGAACATTTGGTGTGGCTACTGCGATGGATAAATTGTCATGTAGTAAATAGTATTTATTTTCTAGCCAATAATTATTAAGTATTTTGTGGGCGTGATGTATCGGAGTAGTCACTACAAAATCATTATAAAGGCTGTGTTCAAACAATAATGAACCTACTGATGAGGAAATTAAGAAAGCTATGAAAAAACTAAGGAATAACAACTGTCCAAGAAAAAATCACAGTGGTTGTCCTTAAGAATATTAACCTGGAATTATTCCCGATTCTAGCGAAGTTATTCAATCAGTGCTTGAAGGAGAACCCTTCCCAAGACTTTGAGGACGCGGGTGAGCGATCTTCCCCTTCCCAGTATAGTATTCTCAGTATCATCAGTAAGCTTTTTGAAGCTATAATCAACAAGGTTGTTATGAAATAAAATAAGACATATCTCGGCTGATTTGCAGGCAAATAAACTAACATACTCAAGAGCGAGAGTCGGATGTGAACGGGACAAGGCCCCGTCACAAAATGACCATTATCGTCGTTTACGCATAGACCCAACGCACGAGTTCTGGTCGAAAAATAAAATAATATTTCAAAGTGCTTCTATTTTTCGACCAATAAAAATGCTTCCCTCCTAATTATACTCGCGTCATTTTTCGAGCCCGTTAAGCCATAAAAAACGCCATAAAAAGGGTCACACGGGGAAGTACAAAGTAGTCAACGGGAGGCCGGGGAAGAGATCTGTCACGGTCAGTCTGGGCAGTCAGCAGCAGTCATCAGGAGGAACGCCACGCCAGCCAGTAGGAACTACTATGAGAGATCAACCGGGATCGGCAGCCGACTTATGAACTATACCACAAGGTAGCTGTCCCAAAACCACACATTCCTATTGAAATAAATCACGTAAATCTATTTCTGCTGTTGTCGTATTTCTGTCTTGCAGCCATAAGCTTGTCTATAACAAGGTCGTCCAGCGCCTAGATAAGTTCAACCTCTTGAGCGACGAGCAGTACGGATTTCGATCAGCCCGATCCATTGTTGATGTCCTAATTACTCACAGAATTAGTGAGGCTCATGACGACAAACACACCCCGAGGACCATAGCATTAGAAATTTCGAGCTATGAAATCACTGGAAGGGTCTTCTCAATTATAAAGTCCTTCCTTCCTAATAAACATATGCGGCAGAGGTAGTTTCGCCCAATAACACAAATTGCAACTGTTATGGTTCAAGTTCCTTGTACCACGGTGATGGTTCAAGGTAGAACCAATGAAGAATAACTCGAACACAGGTATGGAATAACACAGATATATTACAAACAGAAATATGTACAAAGAAGTAGAAGTATTAGTAATGACTATCAGATTTGGTTAGAGTGAACTATGTTGTCTCGACAAGTATCACTATTCCAATGTCTTACAGTAATCGTCAGACTCGACTCTGTCTGACTCTGAACTATGACTGCCTCTGCCCTTCCTCTTGAGGAGCAGTATTTATGATGTCCGGAATAGTCCATTATTATTATGGGTAAGTTCCCATAACAGCTACAAAAACAAAACTCGAGTTATGTTCTTAAATAGACTCATCAAATCGAGACTTTCATATAGATCTCATGCCAAACCCGTGCAGAAATATCTAAACTGTCAGTTGTATATCACCACTTTCTAATATCAATGGTTAAAAAAGCTTTAAGATGGCGAAGCCTGGAGGTCTTGGCAAAGATCATTCTTCTTTGAACATTATAGATTGGCGCTATAGATTCACAAAGAATTATACCAAATAACAGAAACCAGATCACTTGAGGACTACCAACAGCAGAAACAACTAAAATGGATCGCACATAAAACTCGAAGGGAAAATTATGACATTGTCGCAGTTAGCTCCCCTTCATTTTCTTAACGCTTCAACAGGGGTCTCTCCCTCCCGGGAGTATAAATACGGGTTGACCCCTGGCCTCTCTCTCTCTTCCTTTCCACAGCTGCGCCCACGTGCGTCCAACGGGCCTCGCTTGCGGTCGGCAACCGTCGCACGTGGTGCGAGGTATTTCCAGTATGTGAACTCTCACACAACTAGCGTTTCCCATGTTCAGGGAATACGCTAAAACAAGATTCACCAAACCGTACGGACATTCCAACTCAAACACACACACACAATAACTTTCCACACAGACACTAAACGTTCTATACATGTTTTAAATGTATTTGTAAACCCGTGTATCAATCTGTTTTTATCTGTTTGTTAATAATATATATTTGTTCGCATACATATATCTGTCTTGTTTGTTCCTTTGGACGCCATTAAGGTCCAACATTCTTTTTTGTGGCTGGACCGGCCAGAGATAATTCATCTTCTCTACTTCTTCCACACCACACGGCCGGTCCACCACAAATGGTGACCCCGACGTGATCATGAACACGCACACGGGACGGTATGTGTTTGCGAACAAATTCTCATACAAAACTTTCAAATGAGAGAAACACACAACACCAATACTGGAAACTTTTCTCTCCTACGCACGCGGAACTATCAACACAAGAACTTTAATTCAGACAACATGTCTATAAAATAGCCGTCTCCTACACGCAGAAAGGAATTTTTCTTACACCACGTGGTAACAACAATTACTACTACGTATAAGCAAGCCTTTACAGCCCTTTCTTTCTACTGGTCTACATTCGCTTGACCTTTTCTTTCTCTCAGCAACACTTGACCTCAACTTCACCCGGCCTACCCAGCAGAGAACATGACACCATTTTTTAAAAAAAACAACAAATTCTACTTTCTTCTGGACTGAAATAGAAAAAGTGTGAACCCCATCTCACAAAGGCGACTCACTGTCCTTTCTCACCCAGCAACGATGCAACCCGAATGACTTGAGAATTTTGCGAGAACGATATTCTACCGTCAATAACAGCAAATTTTCTCAACTTCATTCGGCACTCGGTAGATATTCCACATCAGCTCAAACTCTTCAGCTTCAAACAACTTTCTACGGTATTTTCTACCACATGGCACCGTGGAAGCTCTCAAGTTTCACTGGATGAACGCACACTTCTCTCTGGACGACTCACTGTTCCATTACATACGATGCGACATCACTGTGAAAAATTTGCATGCACGTTATTCGTCGCTACAAATATTGCAAATTCAACATTTTCTCGCTACTTGCAACTGGTCATTGCAATCGCATCCTGTCCAATCCTGAAACTCAAAAGGGCGCGCAAACAATTAATTCTACACCACGTGGCGACATCTTACGCCATTGCTTGCTTATCATGTCCTAACATTATTTCGAACGATCCACCGTTTCGAAATCATCCTTCGAACGACTCACTGTTTCGAATCACATTTTCAACGCATCTTTCACATAAAATTTACTGCAAAGATTTACTTAATCACGAATAAGCGAATTTTATTATTCAACAGATCGCCTGCGCAAATTCGACTCACGGAATTTTGCAGATCTTCAGAAAAATAAGCTAGCTTCTCAACCAATTCGGCGACTTTTGCTCAACACACTTAGCCATCTTATTCAACACAACGTCACTGACAAACCCAACTCCACGTGGAGCATTGGACAAAAGAACAAAAGCAGAATACTACCGACATTTCTCTGACCCACTAGAGAAATACAAAGCACATTTTGTCGAAGCAGCATCGCAACAACAGACACATTTTCTTTTCAGCGCACAAGAACAATATTTAAAACTTTTCACATGTTAAAAGTTCGTTTTTTTCTCACTTTTAATCCAGAGGGGAGGTATTGTCGCAGTTAGCTCCCCCTCATTTTCTTAACACTTCACCAGGGGTCTCTCCCTCCCGGGAGTATAAATATGGGCTGACCTCTCGCTCTCTCTCTTTCTTTCCACAGCTGCGCCCACGGGCGGCTCACCCGGCCTCGCTGGAGGTCGGCAACTGTCGCACGTGGTGCGAGGTATTTCCAGTATGTGAACTCTCACACACAACTAGCGTTTCCCATGTTCAGGGAATACGCTAGAACAAGATTCACCAAACCGTACGGACATTCCAACTCAAACACACACACACACAATAACTTTCCGCACAGACACTAAACGTTCTATACATGTTTTAAATGTATTTGTAAATTCGTGTATCAATCTGTTTTTATCTGTTTGTTAATAATATATATTTGTTCGCATACACATATATCTGTCTTGTTTGTTCCTTTGGACGCCATTAAGGTCCAACATTCTTTTTAATGTGGCTGGACCGGCCAGAGATAATTCATCTTCTCTACTTCTTCCATTCTCACACGGCCGGTCCACCACAACATAATCAAGACTCCACGCTACTAAACTACTGAACTTGAAAAACGTATTTTCCTGAAAAATTGTTTTAAGAGAAAAACTATAAATTTCAACCGATAACAATACTGGCTCCTCGGCTAATGAATGACACATTTTTCCTTTTATTACCATTTACTATTTGCCTTTGATACTTGAACTGTTCTTCTGCAGAACTAGTTTCTGGTACCACATTGTGACTACCCCGCCAAGTAGTCTTCAAAACTCCCACTGAGAATGTCGAATCTACGTCATTTGTAGATCCATTACGCTTTAAAATATCTCAGTTGACTCCTACCTAAAGAAAATGAAGGAACCTTATATTTGTCACATAACGTGCTCATGTACTTATTATTAATGTTATACAGCCACCGTACGAAGACACTTACAAGCTTATTAAAAGACAAGACAGAAATTCTTTATTGTCGTTATCAACAATGAGGAACAAAGCGTTGCAATGGACAGGTTAAAACCTGCCTTTTTCGATTACAGTAATAATGTGTCCAACCCTAGACGTTTTCTAGACTATAACCGAACACACGCTCGTTGTTACAAAAACTTGTAAGAATTACACGTTCAGGCAGAAATATTCATTGGCCTAAGAAGTTATGCACAAGTTAGTCACAATTTTACAACATTATAAATAACTTTTAGCCATGAAACCAAGAATGTTCAGCTTCTTACTTTAATGAGAAGTAACAACAGCGAAACAAGTGACTGTAAAATTTTTGAGTGTGTAGATTTCATAATTAATTTACATTGACCTATTTAAAGTAAAATAAAAACACAAATTTATTATAGCGCAGATAAAAAGTATCATCAAATAATATATTTCGTACGAGATCTGTAGAACAATCAGCAACTTAAGCACCTCATTTATCTGCTTTCGTTTGTTAATGAGATACATTTTTCGAGACGTTTTTCCGGGAAGCCACTGTGAAAGACTATATTTAAAGACTTGGTGTTTCTACATTCATTGCATACACCTTTAGCTACACATTTCGTTGACAATTTAACCTAACAAAGAACGCAGGTTTGTAATGACAATAGGAGTCATGCATTGTTCATATATAACATTGACTTTTGATATATACTACAAGCAATACTTGCATTTTATCCCTATATTTGCAATTTAGAAAAAAAAAAGGTTATTTTTTTCTTTAGAGGATGACTGGCATTCTAGTTCAGTTAATGGTGGTTTTGGTGCTCCACAATCGTTTGCATTTCACATTGTTGTAAATTTTTCACTTTTTATTGCCTGTCACAATTCGTTTCAAATATGGAATTTTAAAATTTCATTTAAGTACTGAATTATATGCAAAAATGCAGTTGGTGACTTTAATTATGAATGCGGCTAATATAACAAAAAAAGTGATGTAATGATTTGATCAGAGTATCAAATTCAAATTCCCAACCAAGAAGCACCATTCAGAAAGAAATGTTTCATCGTTCGTAGTACTTTCTCCATAAACTTTGCTGAAATATATTCTTAAAAAATAATCGACTGAAATGTTATCTTATTGTATTATAAAGCTCGTATCAGCTCGTAGTTAGGGTTAATAATATTCCAAAGGAAAACATTGGAACAGGATTAGTGAAAGAACTGTGGATTGCAATACAAGCGAATATCGTAATTAGTGTGACACTCTTTGCAACTCCATTCATGGTCAGTGGAAGAGTTCACGTTTAACACTTTGAGTTTAGTGAAGGTCGGTCGTCTTTCTACACAACATATTGCTTATTGAGTTTAACACTGAAGATGAAGGGAATCTTCCGTGTTAGACGTTATAAGCAAAAAGATACCAGTTTTAGCAAAACCTTTTAATGCACGCTATGATGTCTGTTACAATAGAATCAAAAGCAATGGTTTTGAATGAAGTTAAAAGTACATGTTGTTCATGCTATCAAAAAAATGATAGAACAGAACTTTTTTTAGGCGTTCTAATATTTTTCTTTGATTTTTACGAGTTTCTGCTAACTTTCAGCTGAATTGTTTTCCTCCGTGAAATAAAAATATCAGTTTCAATTTGAATCGTCGATTATTTGATATCTTCGAGTTGTTGGAACAGCTAACCAGACAAGGACGATTGAATGATCGTCAAAAGGTGACAGATTTGAATAATATGGAATAATTTCCTATCCTGATAATTTTCTACCTCGTAATTGATGACAAATCATGGCGTGCAGCAAAATTATTGATCGGCTACCTTTTCTGTTCCATCTGTCATTCAAATGAATAGATTTACCTCTACGTTTTTTCTTCTTCAAATTGATATGTTGTTTGAATTTCTTCTCGGTTCAATAATTATTTCACTTCATTAGATTTCAGGTTCAGTCTTTCAAAGCGTTCTTTGAACTCTAGCTCAAATTTCTCCTTTTCAATTTGTCAAAACCATTCAATACACAATCTTGCACCTACTGCATTATTACCGTAAGCTTGTGATACACTGGCTAGCTTCCATATATATTTTACTCCAAGCAAGGCAATAAAAGCACTAAGGCACAGAGGGTTACCGAGCGGGAAAGAATAAGAGAAAAAGAAAAGCCTCATTAAGGAAAGAGAACAAAAAAAAAAAAACAAAGAAAAAAAAAACAAAGAAAAAAAAAGAACAGGAATTAAGAAGACAAAAGATAACGAATGACATTTAAATTTTTGAAGATCAAAGTTGTCTGGAAAGCAAGAGGCGATAAGATCGTATCTCTGACAAAAAGTAAGGACATATATTGACCAGAACATTATCAAAACGTCTTACACTCCATTTGTCGGATACAAGTTCTATCGCACAACATTTAAAGACACATTCCTGTCCACCTTCACAATACAGGAAACTATTTGCTGACAACTTCAATATACTACACCATGAAAATAATTAACAAAAACTTCAAATTCTTAAGGCCATCGATACCAAAAGCAACCAACCAACACTAAACAAAATTTATTACGAGTGTAGTAAAATGCTTTTGACCAACATTTAATGCCATTTTGCATTTCTACCATCTCTGGTTAGCTACCTTATATTGGGACGCGTAGCAAAAACACCATAACTACAAATTTAAAATAATTATAACAGAGCGCGTTCACGCGTGTTTACAAAAATCACCATTACAGTTACATTTCGTTTGTCTTCGCAATTCCCCACTGTGGGTGATCTCAGAGGAGATCGAAAGTACTTGGGTTAACAAAATATACGGCGCTTTCCTTGATGAATTTCAACATCAAGAAGCTACTTAGAGAACTAGAAAGGATTATTATAAAAATAAATAGGCATAATATGTCTATATTATTCAATATATATATATATATATATATATATATATATATAAGTGGACATAGAAGTCAGCACTTAGAGGCGACAGTCTGTTTCATGCTAGACGCAATCGTTAGGCCTGACGATTGCACTAGTATGAAACAGACTATCGCCTCTAAGTGCTGACTTCCATGTCCACTTTTATATTTACACACGCTCTCTCATATTGAGCACTTTATCCCATAAATATAGCACACTTTAAGACTATATTTCTTATATATATATATATATATATATATATATATATATATATATATATATATATATTAGATTGTGTTCATTCTTTTTTGTATTACAATCGTTAATTAATAGTTCAAACAAATTATACAGAAAAAGCATTAATTCATCAAAATATAACCTATTCTATTGTTTGTTGCCATCGTAATGTCAGAAGCTCATTACCACACTTATCGCATTTGGCTGGTTCAGAGGCAAAAAAAAAAAAAACTCCCTGCACCCGTTTTCAATCTCAGTCCAATTGTCGAACCTCTGCAGGAAATAAGACATGGGCTGGAAAAGGTGGTAATCTGATGGTGCAAGATAGCACTTCCGGTCCCTCAGGTTTCTCATGTTTTCGCCTGGTCACATTGGTAGTGTGTGCTGGGGCGTTGTCATGCTTTAGGAGTGCGCACCTTCAATTGAACAGTGCCGGGTAGCGGACTTTCAAAGCATCATATATTTGCTGCAGTTGTTGAGCATGTCACCGTTCACAGCATGACCACCTGGGACAAGCCCAAAGTGCAACACCCCATTGAAATTCCACTGAACACACACGTCCTTCTGTTCAAACCACCCTTATTTGACACCAATTTCTGAAGCTTGGCTAGAACGAAGCCAATGATTTCTTTTATTATGATTACGAATATAGATCCATTTTTCATCCCCAGTTACAATTCGACGCCAAAAAACGGGCATCTTGGGTATTTGCCAGTAGTTGTTTGCAAATGATACGTTATTGAGCCTGGTCATTGGTTAGTTCATGAGGAACTTCTCGACAGCGTCTGTTCACAAAACCGAGATTATGCATGTGTCGATTGGTGGTGCTTTGTGAAGGATCACGTTATGTCGCTAATGTACGAGTTTTGTGCTTGGCTGTTCATCATTTCAAGCAAAGCCTCATCTTCCACAACAGAATGTCTCCCTGACCATGGCTTGACTTCGAGACTGGTGTCACCTTCCTTGAAATGTCTGAATCAGTTTTGTGCCACACGTTCGTTAACAGTTTTTGGGCCTTTCATATCATTCATTTCTTTACCGTTGACCTTGCACTCAGTCCTTTTTTTCACAGCGAGCATAAAATGGCTCTAATTCCAATTTTTCACCATTACAATTAATGTAAATACGTTGTATAAGGTAAAAAGTCCTTGCCGTTTTTTACGTCGTGTGGGGAAAAATAAGTGATCACTGATACGCAAATAAATGCATCACAAGCGATGGGGAAATCTGTCCCTTTGTTATGAACTCTGAAGTGGCCAGGCACAGATCCCGGATGATGACTCCGAAGGCGGCCATAGAGGATGAAAAAACAGCCAAACTTGTGGTGAGTTTGCCGAATGCTTTCAATTTTCTGATGAAACAGTCACACTTCACCTGCACCGCATAGAAGGCGTACAAGTTGAGCAAGTGGGTACCACACACATTGTCGAAGGCCAACAAGCAGCGTACTCATATTTGATCGAGTGGGTCCTGTATGACACTCCCAAGCGCGCCTGACATTGGTTGTCCCCACGGGACCCTGTGCCTCACACCGCTGCAGACCTGTACTCGCTGCAGTTGGAACGTGTGCGACAGGCACTGAGGCAGAAGGAGCCAGCATTAATTAATTGGAAGGTGTGCAGTTCCTCCATGACAATGCCAGGCTTCATGTGGCGCGGGGAGCCAGGGGTACCATATAGACACTGTGCCATCCACTTCCCGGATCTTGCGCCAACAGATTACCACCTCTTCCATTCCCTGAACAACCACCTTTGTGGGAAATTCTTCGTAAATGAGGCAGACTTGCGGCAGGCATTCACAGATTCTTTGTGTCCAAGACACCTGATTTATATCGCCATTAGTGAAAATCCGAAAAAACTTTCAACTCTACTTGGTATATATCGATGGCATAGGCAGGGTATCTGGGGTGGAGGCTAAACGAATTGTAGATTTATTATTGATTATTTTCAGGGCTAGTTCCTTCTGCTCACCCTCATCCAGGAAAATTTCCTCCTGTACGCCTATGATCACTGGGTTATGATGCTTTGACCCTGAAACCATGCCTGACCGCTAATTTGTTGGGGGCACTGCTAGTGTTTGCGTAGTAATAGTTATATGAATTTGTTTATTAAAAAAATGTAAAGTTGAATTTGAAACACTGTTAGTACACACACATAATAATGGGTAATATATTTTCACAATTCTTGTTTTTTCACAGATCTAAGTATCAAATAATAAAAAAGATGTTGCATATGTGTATTGCCTACAAAGATACTCGTGTGTGAATTTAGATCCTATAAAATTATAAATATATATTGTATGCATTATCCGTGTGTGTGTGTGTGTGTGTGTGTGTGTGTGTGTGTGTGTGTGTGTGTGTGTGTACATCCACACGCGTGCATATACCTACACAATCTGTATACGTGCGCAAACATCAAAGTATCTAATAATAATAATAAACATATTAATGCCACAAGGAATCTGATAACAGATAAGTTAGTCCATTACTCTGAAGAAACCTTTTAAGTAGTTGTTGCCGGAGATTTTTTTTTATCTAACTTTTGTGGAGGAAGACCAACTTTGATAAAGTGTTCTCTTTTTAGACCGAGTTGAAAAACTGTGTCGGTTGTGCTAGTTGTACAATCTTTAAATCACCTAAAATTGGGTTAGTGGAAGTTTGGGGTAACAAGGGGAAAACTAACACAAGGATTGACTGTAGTGTCTGAGATACGTTTTATTTTTATTTTTTAAAGATCCGACAATTTAGAAAGGCCCATAACTTGTTGCATCAAGAGGTTTCAACTGCATGCGTCTATTTGTGTGTGCCACTTTATCCCCAACGATTCCTATTTACACTTTTTATGCTTTGTAATTCTATCCATTTAATTCTTTATTCTGTTTTGCTCTATTTATTTATTGCTTATTAATTGCAGTTAAAATATAAGCAGTCATTGTCAAGACATTTTATGCTGAATAAACATAGAAATATTTGAGTGAACTTCACCAGCTTGTTTTGGGGAGACATTCTGGGGGTCTTCGAGTTATACTCTATCTATATTTATGCTAGCTATATTTTTAAAGTCGACTACAACACCCAAGCCTTCCCCAACCAAGCCTGTCAGACATGGGAGTGATGGGCCTTAAACCTGCTACGCTGTCTCATGACGTGTTGATGGGATGGGGTTGAATTGAGAGTTAGATTTGTTGCCCTCACAAGTCTAAAGAGCATAAGTTGCTTTGTTAGTTATTCTATTACTGAGAATACTAGGAATGGATGCAGGCTTTTTTATGCTGGATTTTAACTCGACCGACTGATTCCACTGTCTGCACTGATAACCGTTATTCCACTGCACGTCTTTCTTTCTTTCACCCATTCTCTCTTCACACAAACACACACGGATGTAATATGGAAAAGTACTCGTCTCAACCTACTTCCAAAAATTTGACCAAAATGACCAAAAATTTAATCAGTCTGTTGTAGATATGGATGTGTGTGTGTGTGTGTGTGTGTGTGTGTGTGTGTGTGTGTGTGTGTGTGTAATGGGTATCAGCTCGAAATGAGAAATCATAGAGCCGAGTTCAAATTCCAATCAAGTTTGTTACATTCACTTTCGCGCAAATACCCTTGGGAAAGGTATGAATCCATCTATTCTCCTCCCAGCTATGGGTTGAATACCAGAACAGACTGGGTTCTATGGCAACCAGTCTACCACAGAGAAAACGTCAATCTACTGCGGGAAAATCTCTACCTAGTCAGTCGTGAATCGAAAGATATGAGGACCCAAGCGTGTATCACGTATGTCACTTTAACTGATTGACTCGTAGATATATAAATATATACTGGCAGAAAATGAAATTGTAGCATCCTGAGGGGCGAAGTCGACTTTGACCTGAATACAGTAAAGGCGTGGCAGGGGTAGTAGATAATCAGAAAAAAAAGTTCAGTCTTGGGTTACGCTGTGACACACAGCAGTGCAAAGTCTGCATCTGAGCTTTCGACGGTTTAATATTGTCAGAGACAATGCAAACAAGTGTCATGTCAGGCAGGCGCACACATGCTCCTTGGGGTTAGTTTGAGACGGGGTCAGCTTATAGACATTGGAGAAATTGGATGTTCATTTCGGAGAATTGCTGCGAATATTGGACGTAACTTATTGGAGATATATGAAAAGGTTAGAGCGATTTCATCAACGGTGTCTCCGCCGTATATTGGGTAAATGTACGTGAGTGACGTTGATATCCACGAACGCAGTCAGTCTATCAGTATAGAGTCTCAGGTACTTTAACGTCGGTTTGAGATGAAGTGGCCATGTGATCAGGATGAGGAGTGTTAGGGTACCTAAGCTATACATTGAATTGGCTGAAGGAAAAAGACCAACGCACAAACCGAAAATTGTGGTATAAAGATTACATCAAGAATGCACTGAAGAAGGCCACCATCACACAATGATGAATGGGAACCTCGCTCTCTAGAACATTCATCCTGGAGGAAAGCAATGTTAAGGATAGGCTTTGAACGGAATCGTTTTGAGCATGAAAAACTCAACAGAGGTGTTCATAACGGTTTTAAGGTTAATTTCCCTAAAAATGTTGCTACAGGGTTTGTTCTAACGAGCAATGAATGTGTTCGTGTCTGCCTCAAAAATCACCATACGCCACACACGTAGAGAAGTCATTCACTAACTCTTATATACGAGCCATCGCTAAAGAAACAGATAAAATGATCGGCTCTCTGTACCGCTCCAGTAAGTACCTGGCTTCACATGTTAACTTCTACCTTTATAAGAGCCAGATCAGGCCGAAAATAGACTAGTGTTGCCATATTTGGACGGGAGTTGTCCGGTCCTCACTTTCCAGGCTTGATAGAGTTCAAAAGCGCCCCGAGTTCTTGCTGGAGAAGAATTATTTTCCACCCTCCAACCTCTCTCTCACAGGCGGGATGTGGCGAGTCTCTCACTGCTCTATTGCTACTTCCATGGAAAGTGCTCGGACGAGCCACATTCCTTGGTTCCACCAAGTCTAACCTTCACGGCTAGGACCCCCCATGCCACTTACATAGTAGAAAACCATCCACATTCCCTCCGTATCCCTCGGCGAGAAGTAAGTTTCACTCAAAAAGCTTCTTTTCGCGAACCAGTGCTCTGTGGATCAGACTCCCAAGAGGATGTTTCCCCGATTATTACAATCTTAACCTGTTCAAGTCCAGGATTAACCGTTATCTTCCCCTCCTACACTTTAACGTAACCTCGACTGGCCCTCGGGCCTTGTACAGGGTGAACCTTACTGTAAAAAAAATGTTATGCGTCATTTCTACTTGTGCTTCAACTGGTGGCCTAAAACGACTCTTGAAAGTTCACTAAAATATTGCTGTAACCATCACTGCAAAAGAAATCCAACATTGCTACATCTGCAGAAGAGAATGTAAGACCCTAGTGGAATTAAAATGCCACATCTGTGCTGCACATATTTGAAGATGGGTGAAGAAATGAGATTGCTTGAAATTGTGTCATAACCGGCATATTGTTATCAAGGACTATTAACTTTACATTTAATGTTGAGTAAATTAAATGGCATATTCAGGTTGCTACAATTTTATTTTCTGCCTGAATATATTAGCAGCAGAGGTTGAAGCTTCCTGCCAGCATATTTTTTTGCTTCGCTACATATGGCCTCTGCATGTCACCGAATTCCCCAATACAATAAAACTTCAGTCATTGTTATTAATCAACCCTTGCTGAACATTTATGGAGACCAAATGGTGAATTTAAGCACAGTTCGGTGTTGGGCAATGTTTAATCTATGAAATGAATAGCACCTAGACAATACATAGACAATGGTTGTGACTATGTGAAAAAATAGTGAATTACTCTATCCAATGGTGTTATGTATTCGTTGTAGTTGTTGTACTTCCCATAGAATCAAATAGTTTTACTTTTGGAACAACCCATATATATATAGAGATTGGATTAAAAAATATGTATCAATATTGTGATTTTCTTTCTTCGTTTAATGATAATGTTATTAAGCTTATCAGACAATATGAAAAGAATTTACATAAAATAAATAGACAAAACTTGTCTATATTATTTAATATATAGATATATATATAGATATATATTATACACATTTATTTACTCCTTGCTGGAAGTCTCACTCTAGTGGCCTTGTATCAGACTTATGCTTAGTAAATATCAAGAATTCTGCCTCATAGCATTTTACCTCAAGTAAAAAATTAAGTACATGCGGACTATTGTCCTCATCTTTGTTGTTGTTATCATATGTAAAGTTATGGTCGGCAGGTAAATAGTGTAAATAATGATAAATCTTAATCCCAGAAATTCAAAGAGAAATGAAAAAATTAAGATTTTTATTCTCAAGAAAGACAGGCCATCACCATCAACACAATCTTCTTAATCCTTATTTCTTGCCGTGGCTTATGGCCATATCATGTTGAAACATTGGTTCCCATACAATCACTGAAGTTAAGCAATGTCAAGCCTGGTCAGATAGGTGACCAAGTGTTATAAGCTTGGATGTGCAGGTAGTGCAATGGATAATGGAATTGTTAATCGGAGAACCAATTTAGGTTTGTTATATTCACTTATGGGAAAATACACTTGAGAAAGGTGTGAATCCACCTCATCCCCCCACCTATAGATTAATTAGTAAGACTTGTATCACTAAATCTTTATTATCTCAAAAAAAATTCTTACACGCTAAAAATATTTTCTGTCATTAAATAACTTGCAAAGGGTGGATAAGTCATAAAAAACAAATCAATCTATCAATCAGTATTATTTCTTTCCATTTGTCTGTTGTCAGGCTATTAGACTAAACTAATCTTATCTGCATCTCTACCCACAAACACATATACCAGTGTATGTGTGTGCATAGGGGGTAGATATAATGCTAAGAAATATATGTTGGATAGGGGTACATGTATGTATATTTTTAAAATAATTACATATTAAGAATTTATATGCTTATTTTTATCACAATTTTTTTCTAAATTTTTTTCTTTATATGAATGTCCTCTTAGGAAAAGTGATTGCAATGAACTCTAATTTGCTTGCATTGTGTACAAAATATTACAATAGACAACATTTTGTGTACAGTTATGTCTAACCAAATAAAATCATATTAATTGTTTTGTGTCTTAAACTTGGTTGGTTAATTAATTAAAAAGTGAATATCATTAAATTAATAATTTATTTTGAGGAACATATCAGCTGCTGAAGAATGCATAAGGCATGGTTTGGCCATGAATGTATTTCCTATCAAATGGGATGTTGAAAATCTTATCAGCAACTCAGGGAGATCTGCTTAGCTTTGTATATATATTAATATAACTGAAAAGAGGAAATATATTAAGAGAAACTTGTGAAGTGGCTGCATCTGCATCTTGCATTCCCACAATGGGACAAAAACCAACAATGATATTATGGACTATTGTCAGAGTGCCCAAGGTTAGAGGTCATGGTGTTTAAACTCTGAAAATATACCTTATTTGCACATAAGTAATTTTATAAAATGAGTTTTATTATGAAAACATTTATAAATAAAAATAAATAAATTTGTTAATATTTGTTGAGATTAAAAACAGCTCAAATAATGTCTGTGCTATGATTGACTTTTAACTTTCAAAGTTATTCAAATTTAATTTACATCAGCCCCTGAAATACAAGGAAGTTATATAGCAGAAACATTAAGATGCAAATTTTATGAAATAAAACATTTTGATAAACGTTTTTAATATTTCTTTATGAACACACATATACCCTCTCTCTCTCTCCATATACACACACACACACATTATATATATATATATATATATATATATATATATATAAAAAGAAGAGTGGATGGGCAAGTCTGCCTATGAAACTCTGGAGTCATGATGCTGAAGGTAACACCAATCACCTAAGTGACAAACTTTTACTTATATTAATTCAAAGTATTTAATATAATTCCAATGCTTACATTTACTTTAAATTTACACAAGTGATGTATTTGGAGATAAAATTAATAATTACCAAGAAAACAAATACTTATTAAGCCAAGCTTAACCTGCTACTGACACAAGGACATAGGTAGTGATCTCTCTCTAGTTATGTGTGTGTTTGCATGTGCATTCTTTCTGTTAAGACTCTAAAAATGTTACATGCTAGATATATATAAGCTTAACAAGTGTCCAGCAACATATATATTTTTTAATGACACAAAAATTAAAAAAAACTTGATTCTAACAAACTAGATTCCTTTTAAGTCTGTTCCAAATTTATCTTCATTCAGAGTTAGTAAATATTTCCATTGCAATTCTTATTCTTTGTTTCTTTTGTCTGGTTATTTTAGAATTGAATTGGAATGGATTAGCCATTTTCCCTTTTCTTTAATTCTTTTTATTAAGATTAAAATTGTAAGTATTCTTCTCGTCATTACTACGTCTGAGAAATAATCTAACACAATCCAGCTTTACTATTTGAATATCAACATTGTCCCCCCCCCAACTCAGCAAATTAACTCTTCTGTTTTACACTCTAATCATCAAAGGTTCAAGCCTCAATCTACCAAATATTTAATCTCAAATTCATTATGTTTATATATTGCTTCTTTAACCCAAACTCATGAGGTACATTTATGACATTTGGGTTTCCTTCTTAGCAGAAGTCCAAAGCAAATATATTAATTAAGTAACCATTTGGTTAATTGTTAAATATTTTCTTTGATTCTGAAAGATCAATTGCTATTCTTTATTTTTGCCCAAGATTACGCACTCTGAATATTTTGAAAAGAAAAGTCTTACATCCATATCTTGTTGAACACCAGTTCTCATCTGATCATCGGTTAAGCAACATTGAGCTTGGTCAGTACCTACATAGGTAACCACTTGGGAATACCATATCCTGTAAGCTTGGATATGCTGGTTGTTGTAATAGATAACGACTTGGAATTAGAAATCAGTGAGTCAAGTTCCAATTCCAGTCGGGTTCATTATATTCACTTATGAACAAATACCATTGGTAAATGTATGAATCCACCTCTTCTCTCCCCAGCTATGAGTTAAATAGTAAAACCATTATTATTTCCAAAAAATTCTTACTGTCCAAAAATATTTTACAGCTTTAAATATCTTTCAAAAGGTTGATAAGCCATAAAAAGCAAATACATTAATAAACTGAAGAGAAAAACAATGGGTTGCTCTCTGTTCATAAAATTGTCAATACCCACTAATTTAGTTTAAATAATTTTAATTGACTTTTATTAAAAGTTAAATAAAAATATTACAGCTATAAAAGTTTCTAGAGTTATTTTAATAAAAAAAGAAAAGAAAAACCATTTCCTATTGCATATTCAGTCTCTAGAAATATCTGCATAGTTATTTTGCTGTTATTATGTGTTTGGTTTTGGCTCTTCGGTGCCATCATACTGTCAGATAAATTAGAAAACAAATTAACGTATGTAAATGTTTAAGAAAGAAATGAAGGAGAAAGAAAAAAAGAAATGAAGAAAGAAAGAAAAAAGAAAGAAATGAAGAAAAGAAAGAAATGATTTGCAAATAAATCTTGTATTTCTGAAAACATTGAAGACATTACCTACATGAAATCATTTAAAATTCTTTGTATTTAAATCAAATAAGAATATGTAATTAAATATAAAAATAAATATAATTTTGTGTTAGTTCTGAGGAAACATGTTAGTTTTTATGTATCTATTTCTGCTGTTATGAACTTAGAAAACTTAATCACTTGTAGGTGTTTACTAATCTGTAAATTGGTTTGCATTCTAGCTTTGGTCTATGCAAAAGAAATATTTACCTATGTATTACCTATGTTCATGCTTGTAAAATATCAAATACTGAACAAATAAAGATGATAGTGCATTTTACAATTTAAAAATAAGTAATACATTATTTACAAGTGTGAATGATTAGAATCACTAGAGACCTCAAGTGGAAATTTTATATCTGAACCATTGTTAAGAGAAACTAGAGAAATGGTTGGTTCCTTGACCACTCCTGAAAGTACCTGACACCTCCATGCCATGCTCTATCTTTGTAAGAGTCAGATAAGACCAGAAATGGAGTAGTGATGCCCTATGTGGGATGGAGCTACCTAGTCCTCCCCTTACAGCTTTGACAGAGTTCAAAAGCATTTACATGGCCTTGTAAGGGATCAATTATTTTCCACTCTACAATTCCTTTCCCCAGCTGAAACATTGCTAGCCTCTTGTTATTGTTATAAACACATGTATGGCAGCACAAAAGAACAAACAAAACAACAGTACTGCCAGTGAAGCAAAAGGAGAAGAAGACAAGACTTATAAATATAAAATTATTTTGTATTGCTGAAACAGCAGATGCAAGCAAAATATCTCTAATGTAAGCAAGGGAGGTGGTTTTGAAGGAAGGGTAGAGTTAGTAAGGCCTGGAGTTGATGTGTTTGTCAAGTTGGCTGACTAAGGTCACAATGATGACATCAAGAGAGGCTTGGAGTGAATTAATGGAGCTTATATTTGATATGAATCTGTCTTTGCTGATATAGAGGATGTCGGTGGAATGCCTCTATGTGGACGAAGTGTAGCAATTTGGAGGATTGTGGGTCTCAAGTAGATATGTGTGTCAGGTCAGTTATCTGAGGTCATGGTAGTGACATTGAGAGCCTATAGGCCATTTGCTGCAATTCTCTCCCAGTTGTTTATGAGCTGTTTTCTTAAAAGCAAATTATAGAGAGTCCTAAGCTCATCTTTTGTTCATGTGTTTTTTTTTTCTGGTGGCACCGTTCGTGATTTTATGTTATTTTAAATTTTTGAGGGGATTTCTCTTGTGGGCTGAATGTGATGCTTGGAGTCCCTGTGCAGAGGATGACTTTTTTTTTATTTAGGGCTTTGTTTTCTTAGTGCTCACATCTGGCTGACATATAGAATGAATCAGAAAAAAGACCTAATTTAAAGCAGAGTATAACTACTCTATTGTTATCTATGGAAAAGGTTCTGATGAACTACATGCCTTAGTTCTATCAGTTCAGATTTTTACAACTAGGATCTGCTATGCCATGTACACAGGCATCCACTTCACATTCCATTGTTAAGGAGGAAGTTCCACTCAGACAGCTTCTTCGAAAGAATTGTTACTTTGTGGAACTGTGCTTTCCCAATCATTATAATATTAATTTCTTCAAGTTTAGGGTTAATTGTTATCTATCCTACGTATCCTTATAATAGGTACTTCTTCACATTATACACTTACAAAACCTCATTCACTATCCCTTACCTTCAGTGGCTCTTGGGCCTTGAATTAGGTGAACAATAGTAAAAAGAAAAAAGTAGTAATGACAAAGTTGTAGCTAAATACATTTGACATAACAGGATTGTTTAATTTCTGATTTTTGGGAAAGCAGGTACCTTAACATTTTCATTTGTACAAATATATAATTTCAGATTTAGAATTAGGAAGTAAAGAATATAAAATTGTCACTGTTCAAAGAATGAGTACAATACTGACAAAAATTATTCAGACAGAATAAACTTCTATGAAACAGCATGGCTTATTCTATTGTATTCCCAAACATGCCTTAATCAAATGAAATTTCTATAGATTATAGTCTGGAAATCTTCATGATCTCATCTGTTTTTTTCTCACTTGGACCCCAATTTGATGATTATTTTAGTTTTAGAAAAATAAACTTCACATATTTTTTAATGTCAAAATTCTTTTAATGAAATCTTGTTTTGCCCATACAATTATTTCATAAATAATTTAAATTGTTACATATTTGAGAAGTGTTAAGAATAAAGAAAATTAAAATGAAATATAGACCAGCATTTTTCAAGCATTTCTTTTTATTGCTTTTTACACTTTTATATGAAATGTTTGTGTTTAAATGCTTGTCTTTTTATCAATGTGCCTATGTAATTGTAATTATTGACTAAAATAATACCAAACTGGACTTTTTTGATATAGCATTCAAATGCATTTGTACTTGATAACACTAATTAGATGAAATCTCCATTTAATCCAGTTTTCTTAGTTTTTCAGCCTTAGATTTCACATGTGAGATGTTGCAAATGCCTTTACTGCAGACATCAATAAATGAGATACACACTTTTGGGTGTAGACATCTAGTATAAAATTACTTACCATCATATTTGGGTGATGGTCAACAATTCTAGAATTCTGAAAATAATTTTAGTGATAACATTGCAATGATAAACTAAGCTTTTTGTTGAGAGTACAGGTTGAATCTATTTTCTAATTTGAATTCTGTCTGGGAGTTAGTAATCATGAACAAGAAAAGAATAAAAAAAATGATTTCAAAGGTGTATACATTCTTTTATAGGCAGTAGCTATCACTTTTTTATGACTGAATATTTCAAAAATTTTAAAAATGTCCAAGTCTGATTTAAGGCCAAAATAATTTAAATAATAATAATAATAATAATAAAAATAAACCAATTCCAATCAAAATTCAGGAAAATTTCCTACAAGAATAAACAATAGAGAAAGTTTCAAACTTAATAAGAAAGTCAAATGCAGAGCTTAAATTTATTTTTGAAATTGGCCCATCCCATAAAAAACCAGGATGCAATAGAATCATACCCTTTCATATTTACACAGGCACATAAAATGTTAAAATGAGCAAATGAAAACAAAGGAATGCTCAGAAAAGTTTAGCAGTTAAATCAAATTTAATTGGTATTACAAATGTTTTTAGACTGTACTATATTATGGATATAATGTGTTATTATGGCATTAAACTTTTTGAGGTTATTGAAAAGAAATATTAATTTAAAAAAATAAAAATATTCAATACATCATCATAGGAAAATCAAATTTTAAGAACACTGAAAAATAAATCAGATTTTGTACAGAACTAATGAAAAACAGAATTATACAGAATAACTACAGGATTAGTCATAATATTTATATAAAGTTTTGCAAATTACTAATGAAAAAGATTTAATTTAGTTTTCTACTCTTATTAAAATTTATTTACTTATTATTTTATATTTATTTTATGATGCCAAAAAGACTGTAGAGAAGCAAAAGTCGATTAAATCCCTTTTTACAGACCAAAATTACTAATGTCCTGAGGATCATGTAACAGTGAGTGATAACAGCCTATGGGTGGCAATCGCCAGTGGCTGTGTAGACTGAGAAAAAGATAGCTGTGATAGTCAGCATCAGTTAGGAGAATGAGCAAAAGCCATGTAGCCTAAATAAAGAACATAAATGATATAATACAGGTTAGCCATTTCCCTTCAAGACATATTAGAAGTAAGACCTTTATGTTCATCTTTTCACATATTCTTTTATTCATGTTCTATGATTTTTCATGGATTTTTCTGTGGAGTAAATTGTAATATCTGTCTCTATCTATATCTATTTATATTTATCTAGCTATATATATATATTTTGTATATTCTTGTGTTGTATATAAAATCTTTTCAAGCAGAATTAATTTTTGAAATGAATTTCTTTGAGCTATTCTGGTCCTTCCTTGTGTTAAGATGTTAGTATATTCTGTATATACTAATGCCTAACATGGGTATTAGAGAATGGAGAAAGTCAAAATATTTCTTCTCTCTTTCCAAGCACATATTAAAACTATTAAACAAGGCCAAAAATTCTTTTCATTAATTAATATGCTAACATATGTTAAAAAATTTTAAAAATAGAGAAATTACACATTGATATTTTCAATTTTGGTAAGGAATTTCTTTCATTATTCAAAGTCATTTCATATCATTGAATCTGCAAAGAACATGTTGGGATTCTAAATAAATTCATCATCTTTTTGTTACAAGCAATCATATTGTCAAATAAAATAATAATTATTTACAAACAAGATATTGAAAATGAAAGTAAACATGGAAATCAAATTTGTATTTAAAATAAACTTCTGCATCACAATATGAACTTATGAAATTTAGAGGTTGCATGTTGGTGTATATTTTAAATGGGCATATGTTCATAAGTAAGCAATTAAAGAAGAAGCATACAAAAACTTATGTCTATACCACAGACTGCTTATTCTTTTTTATTCATATAATAGTGCAGGGAAACAAAGTTCTCAATATATCTTAGGTATGTCCATTTTGTTTTCTGGTCCAGAAATTAGGATAAGTAAGGATAAACATCATTATAATGGTCACACACAAGTCAACCTTGTGCAGAGTTGGAACAACCAAATAAAAATTTGTACTTACTTCATTGTTAGAAGGTTTAAGTATGGTTATAATGGTCAAGCTCATCAGCCTTGTGCTGAGTTGGAACAACCAAAGAAAAGGTTGATTTACTTCATAGGTGGAGGATTTGAAAGACATGTGCGATTGCCATGCATTTGGAAAGTAGAAAGAGAGAGCTTAGTTTTCAGTGAAATGGAAAAATGAATATGCCCTAGCAGGGATATCCTTTTTCCATGTACTACTACATCTGGGAGCAAAAGAGAGGAAGAGAGAGGAAAGATATGTTTTTTTATAGACTTAAATAGTGCCACCTAACAGTGTTTGATGAAGACAAGTGGGGTAATAAAATTTCTGGTTCCTTTATTACTAGCATCATGGGAAAATTTTTATTATTCATTATTATTTTATTTATTGATTTTATTTCATTTCCCATAAACTCATCAAAGCATTTTGCAATATTGTATATACATATTTACTAATCTTAATTTTCACACAAGATTAAATGTAACAAATTATGGAGAGGAAGATTATATTATGCCAAACTTCTAAGAAAGAGAGTCTTGTCTGCCTGTCTAAAAAAAAAAAAAAATCAACATTTGAAAACTACCACTATTTTGTAAACAGGTCATAACTATTTTAGAACATTACAGTTTCAAGGACACCCAATAAGTTTAATAAAATCTATTAAGACAGTTTTCTTTAAAAAACAAAACTAAAAAGAATTTATCCTGAGAGTGAAAAGTGGTAAATTTATTTTGAATATAGTTACACCTTTTTCAAATTTGGATTCATTCATTGTGGAAATTAAGTACTAAGTGAAAATTCTGTAAATATAACATCCTTTTTTTTCTGGTGCTAAAGTGTATCAAAATTTTCTTTCTTTTTTTTTTAAATAATTTTAATTTTTTGATATGTATACTGCTGAAGTATTGCTGATTTTACAAGTACTTGAATGTACTAAGTGTTAGAAATTGCAAAGATTGTTTAAAATCAGTCTTCATATGAAGTTGGGTTGCTGATAATGATCTCATCTCAGCTGACATTAAACAGCACTTATAAAATATATATAAAATCATTTATTTCAGTCTCCATATTGGTTTTAATGGACAATGTAGTCATTTTGCTGTAACTGTCAGGATATTAATCAAAAGAAATTGGGATACCATTGTATTTAAACCATTTTATAAATATAAAATATTTTTTATGATTTGTTTGGTTTGAGATAATTGCATATTTATAACCAGAGCCAATTTGATTATTAGTAATTGGATTATTTTCTTAATTTTTTTTATTTTATAATAAGAGTAAATCTTACAATAGATTAAATGTTTAGAGAAAAGAATTTGTAAAGTTGATAAAATGTACAGAGATATTAAAAATCTCTTTTAAGTCATTTGAAACAGATTCATTTTTCTTCATTTGAAGCAGATTCATTTATTTCTTAGTTTAATGATTTTGTCTTTTCTTTGAAAATTAATAAATTAATGTTTTTTTTTCTTAAACTGCTTAGAAACAAAGGTTAATAACTAGTGGTTATAAAAGAATCAGATATTTTTTCATTGTTAATCTGAATATCAGTTTCCTAAGAATAATAATACAACAGTTTCTTCTCTCGTGCTTCTCACTTGTGGAACTCCATTCCAGCTCCATGCTTACCAGTCAACTTTAAACTTCAAAAATTTAAATGCAATGTCAATCACTATCTACTGTTCTCCTGATTACTCTTTTCTCTTCCCACTCATCAGTAAAGTTTGTTTCTAATTCTTCCACATCCTATAACCCCTTGTGTCTTGTGGCTTCACTGCCTTGCATGTTGTGATACTGATTAAAAAACAAACATAATTAAAAGCACCTTTTTTTTTCATTTCATTTCATCTCAGGCAAGGCATTAATACCACTAAGATGCAAGGGTTTACTGGGAGTGGAAAAGAATGAGAAAACTTTAGTGAGGAGAAAGGACAAGATTTAAGAAGACAGAAGATTGCATTTAAATTTTTGAAGATTATAGGAGGCAGGGAAACAAGAAATTAGAGTAGAGTTCCAGAGGTGAGAAGTGCAAGAAAAGAAATTATTAGAATAGAACTTATGTTTACATTGTCGGGTCAACCAGAAGTTTTCCACCTCAAAAGTCATGTGTTAAAAGACCAAAATCAGTCATTTGCACATTGGCTCCGAGTGCCACTTCCAGTAGCATTTCAAAAATATTTAAAATATTATTTAAATTATTAATTGACCACTGACAGCGTTTCTCATGCATTTTTGAGGGATTTTTTGTAAGCCAGCCCCTGCTTAAAGGAATCTATAAATACAATTCATAAAGTAAACAAAAGCCAGTTGGTGTACGAATTCCATGTCAAATCGAACGGATTACTAATGAACTGAAATAACATTCCCGCATTTCTGATGTAGATTCTAAAATGAAACCAAGGTACAAACTTTTCCCCTTTCAAGGGGTTTTATCCTCAAACACACCTCGATGTATGTCTAACAACTTTTTCCATCTCTTATGGATTTTATTAAACACATCTAAATGTGTGTGGGTGAACTTTTCCTTTTCAAGGATATATTTAAAAACACCTCAAATGTGTATATATGAACTCACTCTATTTTTCAAGGGTCTTATTATATTCACCACACAATGTATAAAACATCCAAATAAATTTTTATTTGTTGATAAATAAATCTTTCTCTCCAGTTTCACTTTAAATTCACTTGTTTAAATGCATTGCTTCACCATTGCATTGTTACGTCTGTTTTCTGTGTACATTGAATCAAGATTGTTTTATTCTGGACAGCACCCGGAATAATTACTAATCACTGCTACCACCTTAAATGAGTTAGCACCAAGCACATAAAACAAATCAATAACAAATCTCTCAACTTCCTCAGAAAGTCAGCCTCTCCAAAAAGTATCATCCAGTTAACTGCAACAACATTTAGATATCTCAACAGTAAAACAATTTATAACTATTTACTTTCATAAGTTTATCTTTTTTCTGAAGGACATTGAAAAAAATATGAAACTTAAAAGAAAAAAAGTTAATTTATTATTCAAATTAAATTGAAGGGGGACAACCAACTACAAAACTTTCCATCATATTAGGAATGTATGCTAGATTCTGCAACAAAAAGATAAACATGTGTCTAAATCAGACATTTTTATATGGTTGGCCCACATAATGTGACATTTTACCCCCAAACTCCTTCAAAGCAATACCAAATAGAAAGCAAAAAATTGAAGCAGTGATTAAAAAAACAGCCATGATATCACTATAGTGACATCATTTTTGGCTTAGAAATTTATACAAGTTGCTTACAAATGTTATTTTTATTATATGAAAAATATATATTTTTATTTATATATATTTTTGCTATCAGTTAAATGAATTCTCCTTTCCTTCCAGAAAAAAAATATAAATATTTAATTTTTGATACTACTCAAGTATAAGAAAATAATAATACTTTCTAAAAAAATTCTTTTAATGTAAAACTTTTGAAAATATTGAAATAAAAAATATTCACAAAACAGTGCAATATTTAAAAACATTAATTTACAAAAAATATCATCACAATTTTTTTTAAATTATTTTCCAGATGTACACATTGAAGTTAAAATTTTTCATCATGCTTGAAATTTTAAAATAATTGCTTTGATGATCACAGAAAAATCTTAATAGTGTCGACAATTTTTTATATAAAATTGTTAATGTGCAACATAATATTTAATAAAAAAAATTTACATTTAAAAAGTTTAAAATTTTTACATTTAAAAATGTTTTATTTTCCATTTTTCATGCAAAATAAGTTTGGTGCAAAAGATAATTGTGTTTTTTTGTTTTTTGATGTTTCCTTTGGAATAAACTGTTCTTTAACAGTTTATTTCATGCAATTAGACTTGATTATTTATACAGATGATTTTTTTCTTGTTGTTTATTAACAATTGTTCTTTATTTTAGGCTGCCAAAGTAAAGATAGAAAAGAAACAAATCCAACCAATTGTATGAGTTCAAAATGGAAATCAATCAAACGTTTGGCAAGGGGGCTGTCAATGAATGATTCGGCCAACATTGTCCCCAGAATTATATAATGGTAATGGGAGCCTTGAAAGATGAGGAGGGTTATAGATGTCTTTCTGTTATATATGACAACCAATTAAAGGCCCATTATTGAAGGTGTGGGTAAATGAAGCTACCACATTCTGGCAGACAGTTGCCACATGTAACAGATGCAATTGAAATACTTTAAAAATAAATGAATTCAACATGTGGAGGATTTATTTATATATGGATCAACATAATTAAAAAAGAAAAAGAAAAATATACTTATGTATATAAGTATATATATATATATATATATATATATATATAAAGTACATTTCATTAAAAATGACAGACAAGGTGCTTTTATTTAGTTTTTTATACAATTTCTCATGTGATCTAATAAATTTTTCTTTTTGGATGATAAATTATATAAAAACTGTCTGAATGTTCTTTTTATCCGAGTGCTTTCGGCTATACATTTAGCCATTTTCAAGGATTATATTTTAACTGTTAAAATTAGAAATAGTTTGTTGTATGTATGTTTTATAAAATGTTTTCATTTTTTTGTTATTCAGAACATACTTGTCGACAACACTAATATAATAGCATCATCCACATGCAAAAAAAACCCCAAACAAACCAACACTTAATAATATTAACTTTGAACATGGACATAATATATTGACCGTGTTTTGAAACATTACTACGCCATATAGTGACTGTTAAATTAATTTCCCTCACAAGGGTCAGACAATCCCATAAAGGGGACACGCCCAAAACAACTCAAGAGTTTGCAGAACAAAACTTCATATTTAACATATGTATATGCAACAATTGTTCAACATTCAAATTGGAAAATCAAAAAGTTGAAAAATAGATTCTGCATGAAAACCTCCAAATTTTTGTTATGAAGTCTGCACTGAACTTCTTTTTCACAACAAAATTGATCCATTTCTTGATTCCATCAAGACATGGAATAAAAAAATGAATTTTATACTTTCCTTGCAGTAGTGAGAACTGAAAGCAATTCCCAAACCAAAGCTGCATCAAAAGAAGTTCATGGTCATTATTTATGGTTGGCAAGTAGCAGGGCTGGTGCGTACTACCCTCAAACTGTGGCGCCAAAGCCTGACTGGGGGCCCCTGGCAGTGTTTTGTGACCATCACCATCTTATCAGCATTTGCTTTTTTTCACCTACATTTATGTACATTAGAAATTAAACTAAGCACAACTAACTATTAAAGGAGGAAAAATGTTTGTAGATTTTTACGTCATTCTGAGGTCTCTTTTTTTTTTGTACAACTCAGTGAATTTGTTTTGCTCTTGCCAAGGCTTGAAAAAACCCTATATTGATTAGCAGGGATACTTGGCATTGCTTGGAAGAAATAACTTCATCTTAGGTTTCATTGCTATGCTGAAATTCAATAACATGTTGATTCATTGTTTTGATAATCAATCTGATGCCATTGCAAAGACTCAGTGGTCTAGATTTCTCAAGAATATGACTGGGGTGGAGGTCTCCTTTTTCTGAATGAGATTGTGAAGTGTCAATGGTTGGAGGGAATTATATACAAATCTTTTTTTTTTTAAACAGAAAATAATTATAGGATGGACATTCCACTATTTATTAAAGTAAGATATATTATCTAAAAAAATTACTGTTGTTAATTTGATAAAATTTTGTCAAATTAACACCAGTAATTATTTTTTTAAATCAGAAAATAATTACTTCATTTAAAAAAAATTGTTTGGTTTCATAGTGATTTTTAAAGAAGGTATTTTACACTTAAATTGCGTTTTGTCAGTAAAGTAAAAAAGTAAAGACAGAGATTGATTTCATAGAAAAATATTGTTAATTCAAAAATAAATCTTTCTTTCTCTATATATATAAAGTTGTAACCCATATTTTGTGTCCTGTCTACAATAGAAAAAAATGTATATAATATAAAAATATAAATATTTTTGAAAGCATAAATATTTTTGCAAAATTAAATTTATAAAATTTTTATTAATAATAAAAAAGTAATTCAACAAACAGAATATTTTTGAATGCATAAATAAGTTTTAGAAAATTAAATTAAATAGTTTAGTAAAATTTTTATGATCCCCACCCGAGCATGTCTAAAATGATTGTGTATATAATTTGTTTGTTTTTGCATTCATTTTTAAAATTTAATATCTGAACTTTTAAAAAATAGTAAAATTTCAATAAAATAATAAAACAGATTTAGCAAACTGATCCCAATCAAACAATACAAAAGGAAAGTTTAAAAAAAAAATTATAATCTGATATAAATATTTTCCAAAGGAGAAATATTTTTTAGGAAATTAATTTAAATAATTTAATAAAAGTTTTATTAATAAAAAATAATTCAACAAAACCTGACTGAACATTGCTTTTCAGAATGAGATTTTAAAGTGGTATGCCAGGTAGTTGAAGGGAATTGAATAATGTACAAATCTTAATATTTTTTAAATCGGAAAATAATTATTAGATGGCCATTCCCCTATTTAATAAAATAAATATATTGTGTATCAAATTAAAACCAGTATAATAAATTATATGATTTTAATATTTCCCTCTGCTCAAACCCCACCCAGAATACATTATCAGCATATTGCAAAAATAAAATGATATGTATTGTAAATATAATGAATGAAATATTTACTTACCATCCCTACAACATAAAAACAAAATGCATGCATTTAAAGTAAACCTGTTATTAAAAATAGGTAATTAAAAATTTCCCGATTAAAAATATTGAAAAAGATGACATATTTGTTCGTGGAATATCTGATTGTATTAAAGCTACTGAAAATTCCCCTCAAAAATATCTATGGGAATTTATTCTGTTGTATTTTTGTTCCGAATATTTGAATAAATATTATACTTTTTTCAAATAATTGTATTTAATATTCTTCTCCTTTTAAATTTACTTTGTTGTTTTAATATTCATTTTTTTAAGTTAAGCTTTTATTTACTATAGATATGGAAATAAATTCAAGAGAATAGAAATTTTAAAAATCCATATAGCGTTTCAAAATTATCAATAGAATTAAAAAGTAAAAATCAACGGTAAACCTAATCGGGAATAATAATTATTCTGTTCATTTTTACTTTTGAATTCTGAAAATATTGAATGCATTCTAATGCAATTATTACATATTTTTAATTAAAAAATATTTTTGCAAATACAAATCATATGATGATAATTTTTTTTTATAGAGTCAGTATATATATTTATTTGTCATTAATTATTGTAGTTTTTTAGTTTTAGCAAACATAAAATTGAAAATTTACCTTCCTCTTAGGTTGCAATCATTGAAAATGAAGAGGATTACATTTTTTATGAATAATATTTAAATAAATTTAACTTAAATTTGTTTTTATATCCTTTCTGGTAAAATGTAATTTCTTTCTGAATAGCCTAATATATATGTATATTTACAATCAACAGTATCTAGTATCCCTCCCCCCCATCTCTGAGATGGGCCCCACCATTCTACTACATCTCAATTTTCATAAAGTAGTATTCATATAAATATTTTATTTTTACCAAATTATGTACAATAATGGATCATATGCAATATAGGGGAACAATTCAACTAGAAAAATTGAAAATAAATTCAAATTAGAGACATGTCATAATAGATCATTGCATCATAAATAAATCTATACATATATAAAGGACAGTTGTCTGTATGTGCATGTGTGTCCCCACCCCCATTCAGAAAGAAATTAAATTTTACCAGAAAGGATATAAAAACAAATTTAAGTTAAATTTATTTAAATATTATTCATAAAAAATGTAATCCTCTTCATTTTCAATGATTGCAACCTAAGAGGAAGGTAAATTTTCAATTTTATGTTTGAAGAAATCTGGAGTTTACCTTGATAAAAAAACAAAAAACATTGAAAGACTGTTTTCAATTTCTTTGTTTGGGATTTTCTGTCAATTCTGAAATATTCTAGAGACTGAAACAATTGAAGATCTGGAGATATTAAATCTGGTAAGTATGGAGACTGTGGAGGAACATCTTCTCCTAACAATCTTATTTTTCTTGGGTTTGTTCTGCAGAGTGTACCCTTGCATTGTCATCCTGGAGAATAACACCTTCTTTGTTTACCAAAGTAGAACATTTTCAACATAATGCTTCATTTATCTGATCAAGATGCAGGCAAAAAACATCTGCAAAAATGGTCATTTCATATTCCAACAGTTTGTAATGAATGAGATCTAAGGACTTATCTGGATGGGGTTCTGGTTTTGGCATTGATTTTGTTTTCTGTTGACATGCAAAACCCATTTTTCATCATTTGTAGCAATGTGACTTGCATTCCTGTTGTAGATGTTGGAACATTGTGTTCTTTTATCAACTAAAAGCTCATGAGGAACCAAAACTCCCTCTTTGCAAATTTTCCTGATTAACTCAAGATGTTCATGGACAGGTGAATATGATACATTAAGTTTTTGCACCAAATTTATTTATTTCTCTATTGGATCCTGTTATTTAAGTCATGGCAATTATGTGTGAAAAATAATATCACCCAAATGTCTGCCAAATCTGAAAGAAAAAGAGAAAAATTAATAGATGCTTAAACTTAATTCACAATTGAAATCAGTCCAAGTTATTGGAACATCCTTTATAAAAGAGGACATTGAAGTCAACACCCAAAGGTGACATGCTAAATGCAATCATCAGGAATAGATAAATTACGAGTCAACTAATTGAAGTTGAATAGTACAAAACTCTGTATGGTACAAAACTATATATATATATATATATATATATATATATATATGGGTCAAACTTTGGAATATATTATAAATGATACACTGTCAGAGAGAAGAGATGATAATCTAATTCTAGACACAGTTTTGTTCTATTCAACTTTGATTAATTGACTCAAAATTGATTGCAGTGAAATATGTAATTACTTTCCAAAGCCCCCAATATATTATAGTAACTTCACATAACAACAAAAGATTCAGTAGAATAAAAATGGCTATTTATTTAGCTGACAACCATCAATCAACATACATGACCAGCTCTCTGTCTCCTGCTTAGAGTTTGATCCCTGATGTCAACCCAGTGGCCAATATCAAGTAACTCAGCTCTCTGTCGATTTTTATCTAAAGTGTGAGTTTCTTTTTTTTAATTTTTTTTATTCCTGTTGGATGAGGAAGTTGCCACCTACATCATAAGAAATATGTTGTATATTTTGTTAAAAGAAATTTTGAATGAGAAATACTAGCAGGACATAGAAGAAAGAATATTTGCATTTGAGAATGGGTGCAGCATCTAAAGGAAGATTTTGTTGGGTAGTTGTTAAATTGCTCTTTGTTTAACAAGAATTAAATTTTGTGTGTGAAAATAACTCCAGTTTGGTTCTTGGTAAAAAAAAAAAAAGAAAAAAAAAGTAAAGAATATTGTTTTTTGTAAAATGTGGCACAATACTGAGTAATTGAAGTGAAAGGTAGGTGTGGGTCTTTATTCACCTGTCAATAAATTAGTTACATTCACTGATTCAAATCATATTCATTATTCCTTTCTCTATAACGCCTACTATTAATTCTAATTCTTTCATGCTACAATGACTAAAAAGTTACATTCTCATGACAGAAATTCTTGCTAATACTCATATTTACAATTCCATATGGGGAGGAAAATAAAATAAATGATTTATACATTACAATTAAAAAAAATTCCATGGTGATTTGAATGCTATGAAATATATTTACAAAAAATCACTTTAGTATGTGACCCCAATTGTATGAAATGAAAAAAAAAATGCATGTTAACTGATGGAAAAATGATGTGGGGAAATGTAAAAAAAAGTTAAAATATATATAAAATATAGCAAAACAATCCCACATCGCTAGAGAACTTTACCGTCTATCATTAAATAGAATAGGGAGGAGAAAGTAAAAAAAGAGAAATGTGGGAAATTAAATTAACAAAAAGGGCCAATGAGCAGACATTTTCAAATTAATTTAACTTCAACAAAAAGAAAAACAAATCTACTCTATCATAACTAGCCAGAGCTGATGAGTATTTCGCAGCAACAAAATGCCTAACCAATCACATCAATATCCTATCATTGCCAGTTATGGCGGGTGCCTGCCATTTGATAGCATTTTAGCCTATCATATATAGTGAATTTCCAAGCGTAGCTTAGATGTGGCACAAGGTCGAAAGTATGGGGCACCCAGTGAGGATCGAACTCACTACCCAGTTGTAATTGTTCTAGCGAGACAAGCTTGCTAATAATTACACCACCTCGAGATGCCTGAGCATATATATATATATATATATATATATATATATATATATATATATATATATATATATATATATATGTTATGTGGATGTAGTTTATCGTTATACCAGAATGCGGATGTAGTCTGGGTGTTAGCTATTTGCCCATAGCTGGGACCCTAACAGGTGCTACCACCCCTGGTCAGGGTGGACATGGGAACACCAGCAATTAAGAGGAGGTTCCACACTCCTCAAAACCTCCTAATCGGAGGCCTTGCTGTTGGATGTAGTTTATTGTCTTACCCAGGACGCGGATGCAGTTTATCGTCATACCCAGACCAGATGTAGGGGTGTGGGTCGGGCATATTGATTCATGGAAATATAGCTTCATGGCCCAGTGATTTTATTTACCTGACCTCTGCACTAACACAGCATGTGACAGAAAGACTTTTTTTATGTGGGGGAACCCATACATATAGTCCAAGGAAAAAAAAAATTGCTCAGTCCCTATGACCCACTGTCATGCTGGAATCGATATTACACCAGCCCCACCTCTCTTAGTGCAATAAGGAAAGTGCTGCCATAGGTTTGAAATCCTTAGGACTAGGTGCCTTCTCTTTTGATGAGAACAGATACTTCACTTTGATAGCCTAGCAATTGCAAATTTTCATCTATTTTTAGAAATGATGAAACTTTTTTCTAAGTTGTTTAATTTTTCTTTTAAACAGATTTTCAGTATGTAGTGATATTTGAAATGCACAATTCAATGGACATTTAACAACTGACTAAAACTTGTCTTTTACACATAAACTAGATGCATACTTTCTTAGACATAAACTTATTAGTTAAGAAAAAAATAATCAGAAGCCTTCTCATGTATATCAAACAATGACTTACATGACCACCTTCTCTGTATAAATGAATCCTTACTGCAGACAATAATTAAAAGGGGTTTTGACTTTTTTCATGTTCAGTAGAGAATAGAAAGCTACATCACTTGGGCATCTGACATTAGAGTGATAGTTAAAAACCAAGAGAAGACAACTTTATATTACAATTAATTTCACTAGCACAACTGTATGTAGCACTTTTTCACTTCTTACCAGATGTCAACATGTAGACATGTTCAGTTCATAGAAACATTGCATACACTTTACTTAAGCAACTTTCCTCCTTACATATACACAAAATGATTGTCTCGGAATTTACTAAAGCAATTTTGGAGACATTATTTGACCCCAATTTTAATCATACATGTACAGGTAAAAATACATTTTTGTAAACATGTACCTACACTATTGTACTATTGTTTCTTTGTGCACATGTTCAATAAATGTTCTTGATTTGTATATATGAACATTTTGGCATTGTTTGCATGATTCCCTTCATAAGTCTCTAGGATTTTTGCACATCTATTTCATCAATATTAGGAGTCTTTTAATAGCCATGCCAACTGAATTTGGTGATGTATGTATTTGAATTTTTTTAATACAACATGCACATTCCAATTTCTTGAATTCTGTCAAAACCATCACAGCAGAGAAATATCATTTTAAAATTGACAAAACTCCCCAATAGCTACAACATTTATGTTCAACATTGCTCAATAAAATGAATCACCTCTCTCTGATAAGACCCAAATTCATGCCTTGCAAGTGACTGCAGAAAAAAAAAATTGAACGAGCTCAGCTACAAAACTCTAATTTACCCAGCTTACTCCTGTGATCTCTTTACAGCCAACTACCACTTTTACAAGCATTTTGACAATTTCTGATGAGAGACTCAATAACCACCAAGCAGGATCTCAAAACACTTTTGAAGAATTTATCAGCTCCAGGATTCCAGGATTCCAGAATTCTATTTTACTAGAATAAATAGACTTGTTTATTGTTGGCAATAATACCTACAGTCAAATGCTGCTTATTTCAATTAAAAGTTTTATTCTGAACTGGAATATACCACTTTTAATGACTAAAAATTGTAATTATTTTTGCAGCATTTTGTCAGTGCAATAATATAAAAAATCCTTTTTACTCTGCATAAACTTTCTTTTCTTGCATTTTTGTCCCAAGAGCTACTCACTTAACATGGTTATTTCCCTTTTATCAGACATTTTCTTTGCAGTCCAGTGGATTACAAGTTGTAATACAATTTTTATTCCATAATTCCTTCTTTTCCTTGTTGATTTTCAACCAGAAACACTTTAATAGAGTATTTTCTTAATTTATTCATGTTTTACAAGCAGCATTTTACTGTAATTCTTTTTATTTTGAACTGTTCTATTGAAGATAATACTTTACATATGGAACAATTACTATAAATGTGATTAACCAGTCTGTCTTTTTAGACCATTCATTATTGTTGTGAGTTCAATTCTCATAGATTGCCCCACAACTTTACCTTTTTTAATCACCTAAATTTTATTAATTTTTCAATTTGTTACCAACTCATATTGGCTGCATTGAAAGTTCTTTGTATACCCCTTACTATTTTTAAACAAATAGTTATATTTTTATATATCACTATAGATATACATTATATATTAGCTGTGTAATATCATGGATAGGATTTGCAAAACAAATATTAAAACTTTCATTCTCTGTAGAGTCATTGAATATGTAGTGAGTAAATAACCATGGTTGTGTTTTAACACCAGTTGCATTTATTGTTGATACCAAAAGCAAGCAGGTACAGAAATTTAACTGTCTGGGTAGAATAATGACAGATGATGGAAAATGTGGCATAGAAACCTGAAGGTACATTTTTCAACAAAAGATGACTTTCAAAAGCTAAATAAATTATTAAGAGACAGGAAAATGTCATTAGAAAAGAAGAAAACAATGCTGAACTTCGATGTCACATCTAATTTCCTAAAAAGAAGTGATTAAGATGTAGTTCTACATATGGATGCAAAGAGTAACATGGACAAAGCATGTGAGCAACATGAAAATTTTGAGGAAAATGGAAATCAAAAGGACACTTATAATTATAAAGAGACAGTTGAAATTTATGGGATACATAATGAGGAAAGAGGGCTTGGAGAATTTGACATTCACAGGACATAATGGCATCAAGAGAAAAAGCAGAAAACAATGAGTAATCTGCCTAAGAGGTTTGTGTGAATGGATGGCACAGTGAGGACAAAGAAAGATGATAAAAAGTCAAAAGTTTCTTAGGGACAGGAAGTTGTGATGAGTCTTCATGGCCCACATCCTGAACTGGCACAGTACATAAAAGAATAGATATATAGGCATGGTTTGGATGTTTTTTTATAAATCCCACTTACTTTACTAATACTCCTTTACTATCTTCATCCAGCTTAGCTTCAGTCAGTTTGCTGTCTCCATAAGTGAGACCACAGCCATATAAGATTTTTATTTTCTTTTTACATGGTAAATGTAAAGTACAAAGTTTGTTTTGCAGGACCAGTCTTAAAAATTTGGTGCCACTAATTTATTTGTATGTGTAAGCTGAAAACAGAGAGTGTGACAGTTAAAATCCAAAGGCACATTGGGATAGCAAACGATGCCTTGCAAAAGCTAAGCAAAGTATTAAGAAACAGAAAAATTTCATTACAAACAAAGAAAAGTGTACTGAAATGTTACCTAATATCAGTCCCCCTATATGGCAGTGAATGCTGGACAATCTCCTCACAGATGAAGAAGAGACTTGAAGCAACAGAAATGTGGTTCTACAGAAGGATGCCAAGAATAACATGGACTGAGCAACAGCAAAGTTTTTGAGAAAATGGAAACAAAAAGGACACTTATACTTAATATCAGAAAGAAATAGTTGATATTTCTTGGGCACATGATGAGGAGAGAGGGCTTGTAAAATTTGATACTCACAGAATAGATTGAAGGCAAGAGGGACAGAGAAAAACAACACGTAACCTACCTAGCAAGCTTATGTAAATGGATGGTAGAACAGAGTTTAGGAGAAATAACAAAAAGATAAAATTTATCAAGAGGTATGAAGGACAGGAAATTGTGGAGAGCCATGATTAGCAACATCCTGAAAGAAAATGGCACATAGAAGAATAAGTTTTTTTCAGCTACCTGACAAGATAAAGATTCAATTAAGGTCTGTATCACAATGTGAGCTTGTCTTCCAAAATGTTTGTTAGTTACCAGAAAGGATAATAAATTCTATGACTTTCATGCCACCCATTATTGGACAGCCTCTTAAAGCTAGTGAGCCTGAGGATGCCATATTGGTTCATAATTAACAAACCTGAAAAAATATTTTAATATTAATGTGTAATAAGTTAATGATATTTTGTACTCAAATTCATATTTCATAATGATGACAGTACATACAGGGATGATGAAAATGATAATGGATGTAATGAACTTTGATGCTAGCAATGTTTCAGGATAAAAATGTCCATGATAAGCTTCTCTCAAGTTATTCCTTTATTGAAAATTTGATGAAAATCCAATGTAAGTTATGTTTTGATAATGGTCATAGTAGTGGTGGTGATGTAATTTGAATAATGTAGAATGTGAATAGATGTTAACAATAACAAAAACAGGGCTGGATGATGACAGCATTATTTAGGCTCAAGAAACCTGAATGATAATCTCCATCAAGACAACACTTAAGGCAGGGTATCTTATTTTTGATGATAATTCCAGGAAGTGAGACTCATAAGAATGTCTTTTACAGCAGTACTAAGAATTTTGTGAATGTGACAGAAGATACTGTTATGATGATGCTTGTGGTGGTTTTGGGTGGGCTAGTGGTGATGGTGGATACAAGCTGATTTCAGTGGTTGACGTGCAGCACAAAGTCAATAATACTGCTAGTAATGACATTGACATGAACCTTGGTAATAAATCATGCAGCCATTTTGTCATGATTGAATAAGTCAATGATGATGATGATGATGATTAGAGCAACAATAAAAAACAAACAAATAAAAACAACAACAAATCTCCAGACAAAATGATGTTGATGAATGTAGACAATAATAATCATGATAACAATGATAATGATTATGATGGTGGCAGTCAGGTGTCAGAGGTAGTAGAGTTAGTATTCTGTTGGAAATAAAACTAATTGATAATCTGGGCATTAATTGCTGAACTAATCCTTCTGATGAGGAAAGCGGATAGGATTTTGATGCCAGAAATTTGGCCATAACTGCAGCATGTTTGTTTTTAATCTGATGGTGTATTTTAAGATAGAGAATGACCTCCATCTGGCTACATGCACTGAAACAAAGCCAAAGACTCAATACAAAACATGTGATTACTGCTCTGGATATTTTTGTGGAGAGGGCACTTTAATTGATATTTGCTAAAATGAAAAGAAAAAAAAAACAGTTTTTCCTTTGTTTTATTTCTTTTGTATTTTCTTTTTTTTCTTCTCTTTCTTCATCTCTTTTCCTCCCTTTCCCTTTCTGTTAGTTTTTCTCTCCCTTTTCACTTCATATTGTCATCTTTTAATTTTTCTTTCTTCTTTATTTTTTATTCATTTCTCTTTCTTTCTCATCCTTCAATTACTTTTACCTTTCTTTTCTTTTTGTCTTTATTTTTTCTCTTTCAATAATGTGCATATTTTTCATTCTTCTTACTTTTTTTCCACTTCTCTTTTGGGTTTTGTTTCAATCCTCAATTCTCATCTTCCTTTCTTTCAATATTTTTCTTTCTTTCACAATCCCTATTATATTCATTTTTTTTTTCTTTATATTTTCATGGGGAGCTAATCTATACTCTACCTCTCCTCAAAATTTACAATACAAGCACACTTTGTTCATAACTACAATGATTAATATGGAAGTGTTTACAAAATTTTCAAATAAATAAATGTTTAATTTAACATCAATTAATGTACCTTTTGTGATTTCGGGTTATAATTATATCAAGTTGAAAAAATATCAATGCCTTTTATCAGCTTACAACTTTGTCAAGCTTTGCTAGTGAACATTTTCAAGTATACAAAGAAGACTTCATTTAAACAAACATTGAAAGCTTTTCTTTCTAAACTTTATTCCTAAAAATGAAAGCATTTTATTAACAAAGTATGTAAACTTTTGGGGGGCAATTTTTGTATTAGTTTTTGTATCTGAAATGTAAAGACATTAATCTCTAAAGAATTAATGGATTTTATTTTTTAGTCTGACATTTTTTATAACTTCAAATGTTATTTTTAGTGAATGATCCATTTATTTTAAACAGTATTTATTTTGTCTACCTGCCTACACACTTCTGAAAATAAGAAAAAATTATCATATATGAAAATATCAGAGAAATAAAGTAAATGTGCTTTAAGGACAAATAGAACCTTGCTTGATTGTGAAGCTCTTAGGGATGTCCTACAAAGGGAGATGCAGGTTCAAATCCTGCTGGAGGGCACATTTTCTTTAATAAGTTTTCTTGAGCATGCAGGCCAGTAGATGAAATAAATACTGTCTAAAATAAAGAGACTATCTACTCAAATATGTGTGTTTGTATTAATAAAAAATAAAATCCATTAATTCTTTTTTATTTATATATATATATATATATATAAATAAAAAATAAGCAACTACTAAAGGAGTCTGCTACTGAGGCATACTGGAGAAAGAGAGCTCAATGGCATATTAATTAGCAGAGCCTAATATTTTTATATTCACCAGGAATTTAATTATGAATATATCAAAGAGATGAATATGAGTAATTTAAACAATTTTGAGTCTTATTTTTTTTTATAGTCTTTATGTTTGCCTTTACCAGTTTTTTCTCTTTTCTACTTCTTATAGCTTCTGGCTTATTCTATTTTTCTTCTGGATTATTTCTCTTCCTTTTGATTCTTATTTCTCTCATCTTCAAATCATTGTCGTTACAACTTTATTTTTTCACAAAAGAGTAATGGGTACCTCCTGATTTTAATCAATAGTATTGCAGAATATTTCTACTGTTTTACTTCTCCATAATTTTGGCCTTGTGCCAGACTAAATATCTACACCATAAAGCAATAATTGCTACAGCTGCCAGTATAATCACAATTGTTTTTAGAAACAGTATTCATGGGGGATGCAGACAAGAGTTCTCAAACTGATGTAGACACACCCCTGTGGGTAAGCAATAGAAATTCAGGCATGACATGATCAAATCTTTCACACTCTTGGCTCTCTTATGCTTACAAGTTTGCAAATCTTGTCCTTTTTCTAGATAGAAAGTCAAAATTTGCTGTTTTCCTTTTCCACCCACTTTGGTGGTTTAGCTAACACCTTTCTGTCTGCTCCTGGGATTCCTTTCACTCTCTCCCTCTAGGTATGGGCAATGTTTTTTAATGTTTCACCCTATTACATTTACAGTGTAACCCGGATATAAGTGACATTTTCTCTGGTCCCAAATTAGAGCCTGTGTTAATGTATATATTATAGACCAGAACCGGATATAAGAGACTTCTTCTCCGGTCCCGACAACTCTCTTATATCCGGGTTACACTATATTTTGGATCATGCCAATTAAGAGGGTTTTTTTTCTTCCTTCGGACAATTATACCACACCTCTTACATTCCCAGCACATCAGTTCATATGTACTTAGTATTGGTTTATAAAAATTGTACTCCACTTTCTTTTACCTCTTCTTTTTCAGTTTTCATTTTGCTCAGGACAATTCCTTCTAATGGGACCTCCTTTTACTATATTTAAAAACAAACCTTTATTCCTTATTTCTTTCCTTTATAACCTTTCTCCTTCAACAGCTTCTCTTGCCCAAGCAAAGGTGTCAGCAGTAATGTAGGTTTAGCTCTTGCTATGTCTTTCTGAACAAACTGATTTCTTAACAAGTCTGTAAAATATTTGGCCAGCTAAGTTTGAATTTCTGTATCCTCTTTTTGTTTGGTATCTTTATATGCTATCTTGATCAGACTAAATATCCTAATGGACAACTCTGGCAGGGTTTCATTCTCTCCCAGCTCAACCCCTACCAGTGCTCAGGTAGCCTGAGCTACACTTGTAAAATCCCCAAACTACCTTTAATCCATCCCATTATATCAGTTTGCACTTCCAAATATAACTATCCACTTCAACACTACACCTGACATAATTGTAAGCCAATTCAATAAATTCTCCTTTAGTCAATTTATAGATGTTCACAGTGTTGCCTTGGCTACCAAACTCCCCAGGTTACAATCCCACTGAGCTCTGCAAATCTGTTAGCCTCCACCACATTCAGCACTGAAAAGGCCTAATGTTATCATCCTGGTATCAGGTCCAACAGGTCTTGTAGAGTTCGTGCCTGATTAGGTTGTTTTGCATGTACATAGTGGAGCAACACCTTATTAAGCAGGTACATGTTTTAACTCATCAATGTGTATGTATATAATTATATTGTTTAAAGTTTGCTAGTTTTGTGAGAGAAGAGTGCTCAATATCAGGAATAACATGTCTGTAGATATAAGCAGAATGGACATAGAAATCAACACTGCATGGTGACAGTCAGGTTCATGCTTTAAGTGTATATAATATTTAATAAGAGCATTTCACTAATCTCATATATACATGATATTGGAGAAATGCTCTTGGCCCAAGATAATCACATGCTACCAAAATTCTGATGTTTGGTCATATGAAAAGTGAGTCAAGGAATGCTTTTCCATACCAGTCATATATACAAAATGTATATGATTATGTTTTGATATTTTTAAACAGTTCTGTATTTAAGATATGCATTTTTAAAATCTCAGTGGTATTAAATCCTTCTGCAGTTATAGGATACAAACAGAAAAAAACATGCATATAGTTTCCTAAAAACATAAAATTAAATATACTTTCGTCTATTAACAGCCTATGCTTTCAAGTTTAAAAAATAAATTTTTGACATGAGATCAGGTTGAAAAAACATCAGTATATCTTTTAGATAATATTTTATTTAATCAAATAATTATAAATAAAAATAAAATTGATTGATTTCTAAGTTTTCTATGGCTTAACAACCATTTGCAGGTTATTTAAAGCCAGAAAATATTTTTGATTGTAAGAATTTTTTTTGAGATAATAATTTAGTAATACAAGTCTTACTAATTAACCCATACTTGGAGAAGAGGAGGTGGATTCATACCTTTTCCAAAGGTATTTGTGCATAAGTGAATATAACAAACCCAACTAAAATTGGAACTCAGCTCTCTGATTAACAATTCTGAGCTATTATTCATTACACCAACCACACCTCCATGCTTATAGCACCTAGTATTCTCAAGCAGTCATCCATCTAGGTACTGACCAGGATTAACTTTAGTGATCATACAGGAACCGGTGTTTCAATGTCTGTAAGCCCTTAAAACTAAAATGGTGACAGTGACACTGGACAATGATGTAATCCTTGAATTACTAACAAAATAAACTATACATTCCCGTTTACAAAATAATTATTTTTTCATGCCTTGTTGTAAAGGGAAAATAACTATATAGATATATAAACACCAATCACCACGTTTTTCATTTTTTTAAACTTATTTAATGGCACACTTTTTCAATTTTAATGACTTTTTAAATATTAAACCTAAAAATAAATGAGAGAATTGAGTGTTTTAAATTTTGTAAAGTATATACTATAATCGTATTTGCCTTTAGATAAACAGAAAGGTAAAATAAGCAGAGCGCTTTGGTAAAGACAAAGGATTGAAGAGAAAATCTTTTGGCACTGAGAATAAAATAAACAGCAGCTTTTGAGTTGGTGTGTGAGTGTTTTTTTTTTTTTTAATTTTTTAATTTTAAAATTGAAAGTTAAAGAATAATGAATGAGAAAAAAACACACAACAAACTATCCAACTGCAATATTTAATATTTTAACAATCAGTGTACTTGAGGTGGAAAATGGTCAATATTATACAGTTCAAAACAACAAAAAAAAAAAAAAAAAAGAAAAAAGAAAAAAAAAGAAAAAAAAGAAAAATTGAGGAATAAGCTGTTCATGTATAATCAAATCAAATATACATCTGGATAACAGAACATTTGAATTCTTGGGAAAACAAAACTATGGGAAGTTATGATAACACAATGAAGAGCATAAGGTTTTCTGAGGAAAAAAACAAAACAAAAACACAATTTTGATTTTTGGGTTTTCATTTACAAATAGTTTATGAAATAAATCTGAATACCCTAAAACAAAAAAATTAAAATAGAAAAAAAAAAAAAAAAAAAAAGACTTGACAATTTTTTTTTTTAGTGTTAGAAACAATGATTTTCAAAATTTTTCAATTTTCCTTAAAAATGTTTCAATTTTTAAAAATTTGTTTTATTTCTTTTCCCCTAAAATAAATAAATAAAAATACATTAAGCATATACTGTAAAAAACATTTTTAAGACTTAAGAAAAACATTTCTTTTTCAGGAGAAAACTATTTCACATTACCCAAGCAGAATCTCTCTGTACATGTATAAACAGATGGAAAGATTCATAATGAAGACTTGCTGGGATAAGAGTGATGAATTTGTCTATAGCATTATGTTTTTTGTATATGTATATATATATATATATATATATATATATGTATGTATATATATATATATATATATAAGCAAGAAAGAGTAAAACAGATGAATATGTAGCAAAGATGATATAAATACATCAACTGAGAGTTCCACCTGTCCAAAAATTAGTGATATAATAGTTGATATATGATGAAATCTCTTTACCCTTCTACTGCTCTTCTATTAATTATGGCTAGAGTTGTTGCTCTTGACCGTCAGCACTTTAGAGAAAATAGATATTATAAATAAATTTACCAAGATGCTTTTGAAAAGTGGTTATTCTTTTCAATCCCCACTCCTTGATGGATAAAGGAAATTAACATTATAAGTGGATCATAATTATATATTTATGGAAAAGTTCTAGAAATATTTCAGTGCTCTCTATTCCTGAGCAGTGGAAGAGTGAAAGATGATCCAATTTGTCCAGAATTTTGCAAATATGTCACTGATTTTATATTAATGTTGCTCTAATCCCAAAAGATTGAAGTGAATCATAGTTGCTTGGTGGCAATAGGAGATAGTTTTCTTTAAAAACACCACAACAATAGTGTGGCCCTAATTTATCCTGTTCTCCACCTCATATTGATTTCACCTGCAGTTCACACATGCAGTGGACAATTAAAGTAAACCCCTTTTCTTCAAGATAGACATTTTAATGTTGATATTTTCAGGAGTGCAGAAAAAAAAATTATCTCTGAAACTCCAATTTACAAAACATTGAAATGGAAATAAAATTAACATAAAAAAACAACATGAGAAATTAAAATAACAATTTCTTTTGCTTTTTAATACAGACACACCCTGACTTCAGTAAATTGTTTCCATGAAGCCCAAAAGATAATTCCTTCATCAAAGTGGTACTACACTGCATTTTTCATGTGATGCTCTCTCAAGTTGACATGGATAATGAAGACAAAAAAATTACTCCATGTTTCTAAATCAGAGGATTGACTGCCAAATGACCATAAACACTACTATTCAGAGTATGCAGAAATATATATATATATATATATATATATATATATATAAGCTTATTTTAATTACTAATAAAATTCAAATCATATGAGGGTTTGTAGGGGAAAATTATTTGAGTCAGGGTGTGTCTGTAAAACTAATATGCAGTCTTTTGCTCATTATTTTATTCCTGGAATATTTTTTAAATCTTTATTTTTAATTCAGGAAATCTTATATATAAGAGGCAAAAGACAATGTTCAAAAGAATCGGTTTGATACCAATCCAACTAGATAACAATTTGATTTTTTCAAATTCTCTATTGATATTAAAAAGCAAATATTTAAATTTTATTTTTCTTTTACAATAAAAATGTATTTTTCAATATTCTTTTTTTTTATTGTTGTTATAACAAAACCACCAAAATGGTGGCCACAAAAAAAAAGTAATAAATTTTTCATCTTATCAATATTTTTTCTTGAAACTTGTTTTGGAAATCCAGCAGGTTGTGTCAACATTTCAACAAGAGTATTACAGATTTTAAAAGTACACAAATGTACTGACCAAGATGGGCATAGAGTGTGAAAGACTTGCCCAAGGTTTAGAAAGCCATTATTAAGCTTAAACCTGAACCTATCGTCTTTATCAATATTGGTAGATTAAAAAAAATCAAAAAAAAAAAAAATCACTGTCATTACCAGATGAGCCATATGACATACCCCATGTTAATAAGGGTATATGAAATTGATTTAATAATGCAAGAATAAAAAATAAAAATTAAAATTTTATTCAATGCTAAAATATTTGGCAGTAATTTATTTGGGGGTAATTATTTTTTACTTTTGTCATAATTTTATGTGTATATATATTTCTAATATATGTGGATTTTACAAGTATACATTAGGTGCAAAGTCTTAATAGATGGATACTCCTAAACTAAAAAATCTGGTTTATAACCAAATGTATCATGATATGCACCTGAATGTATGTATGCCATTTTTCTTGAACATTGGTGGACACAGTCAATTTTAAAAACAGAAAAAAAAATTCCCTGTGTATAGGACATCTGTGCATCCAAACTTAACCCTCTAGCATCCACAGTGTCCAAAGATTTAAGATTTTCTGAGAAATATTCTATTCTGATGGACAACATTTAAAAGAAAAAAAAAAGTTACTGGCCAATTGCAAAATTATTATCTTCTGATTAATTTAAAAAAAAAATACTTGTTTTTGTTAAGCATTGTTACTTTATTTAGTAATCTTCAAGTGATATAAGAAAAGAAAATGTCACTGATATTTTATTGAAACAAGTTGTTTCCATCACCTTCATATTATTGAGATTGAATTAAATGCTTTTTGCCATGTCTGAAGTTTATATTAATAAAGTATCTGAAATATCAATAGCTAGTTAAAACGTAGTTTTCCCCTTTGAACAGATTGCCAGTGATAAAAAACACAATCTGTTTAGTTGCTGTAGGAAGTTATAAACTAACTGGTGGAAAACTAAAGTCATTTATTTGCAATAGAAAAAAAATAGAAAACTTGTTTCTATCTTTAACTTTTGATACAATTTTTCTGTTTTAATTATTGGCTAGGAAAAGACTGAGAAGTCACTGCCCAGTAAATTATAAATTAATAATGGTTGGAAAAGCCATTTGAACATAAAAGTTGAGAACTCAACAGAATTTAAATCGTTTGCTATGAGAAGAATAACATTTTTAAAAAATAAACAAAAATATTAAGGAGGTTTAATTGAAATGTTGGATGGTTGAGCTATCTTTGAATTTTGTCTATGAAGAAAAGGCAGTTATTTATTGATATTTATGTATTGTAGTCTTTGTGAAACCATGTCTTAAACCAAATGACAAATTGATATCACAGTTTATGCTCTTTTAAGAAAACGGATCTGTTTGAATAGTGATTGGGAAAAAAAAGGACAGAGAGAAAACGGTATTCTATTTATCAAGCTTATATAACAAATTATTAAGTGAAATGAAGAATTTGTTTTTGACTGTTGAAGAATTGAAGTAGAGAAAAAATGGCAGAAATAAATACTGAATAAATAGAATTTTCTGTGTAGCTGATTATTTTTTGAATAGAGTCTCTCTCTGGTTTCTGAATATGTTTTGAAAATAAGTATAAAATTAGATAAAATGATTTTTGCTTTTAGCTAAGAACTATGAAGTGAGGATATATCAATGCAAATGATGCAAAGAGAAAAAACGTGGTACATAATACTTAAGAATATAAAAGTTATTTAAACTGTTTTCTGATCCAGAATGTAATATTTTTAAACAAAATGCATGTTTCATGGCTAAAGACTATTTGGTGATAATCTACCAATGGAAATGATTTAATCAGAAGAAAGATAGCAAATAATGCTTTAGAATGGAAAAAAAATCAATATTTGATTATGACTTATTATGAAATGGCTTTTTCCAAGTTTAGACAGCATTAATACTATTTTTAATTTTGTACAAAGGAATATTGGAAAATCACAAATTAATTTCTTTAAAAATAATAGAGCAAAAATTTGGAAAAAGCCCTGGGTTGTCAAATAACTAGTTATAAAATAGCCTTTTAGCAACATAAATGTGAGCACAGAATGCTTACAATAAATGACCACAAATGGATGTTATGCTGCTTGGAAAGTGAAGTACTTAAAGAATCCAACATATAATTACTATTTGCTTGCGTTTATGGTATTTGTTAAATTACTTTTGGGGAGGAAACTGAGAAAAAACTGCTATCAAACATCAAAAAAGCCTTTCAAAAATATGAAAATAATCAAGTAATTACGTCATATGTTTTTTTAGAAAATACGAACATACAGCTAAAGACTAAGTGATGAGGAATAGAACAATGCAAATGATGCATTTATTTTTAAAAAAATGGCATATAATGTTTTTTGTAAGTGTTCTTCATAACAACAACAAGATCATATATTTGAAACAATAGGTTGTCTTTTGCTAATGGCTATGATGAGAGGGTCAAAGATATTTTCATGCAAAAAGATGCACTTCAAAAGATGGTAAGAATGTTGCAGAATAAGTTTTTAACAACCTTCAACTTCAGGATATTTTTTTAAACGAGATGCATATGCAGCTGAAAATTATGAGGTTAAAATACATCTATGCAAAAAGATCTCAAGAAGGTGGCACATATGTTTTTGAAAACATTAACATTTCTTTTTTTAATAAAAAAGAAAAAAGAAAAAAGAAGAAGTTAAATTTGTTAACTGAAGACAATGGATTAGATTGACAAAGTTTAATTATCATCTAAGTCCCCCCCACCCCACAAAAAGGGCAGATTATGACAATATTTTTAAACAATATACACTTTTAGTTTAGAAGTAGATCAGGATAAAAGATTTTTCAATGTGAACATAAACCCCATCCCATCCTAAAAATACAGTAATATTTTTGAAAATGATATATATCTTCTGTTAAGAATAATAAAATTCTTAAAAAAATAATTTATGCAAAATAAAAAAAGGAAAAAGTGGCATGTTTTCAGCTAAGGAAGAAGAAAAGCACAAACTAAAGAGGAAACAAAAATGGCTTTTGAAAGCAAAAAAACTGAGAGAATGTTAATGACAAAGAAATTAATGATATAAAAAGAGTAGCAATAAAATGGAGGTGGTGCAATAAATACTTATAAAATCTATTTAACTGTACTTATTTTGGTCCCTTTCTACGAGGATGCTAAATACAAGATTGCAGATAACGAGATATTGTATGACAATTCATGAATGTCAGGTGGGGTGTAGGTTGTAGTAAATGGAAATTGAATTTGGTAAAATATAGATAATACATCACACAATAATTGTAGTGGGAATTTTTCTTTTTACTTTTTAACGTAGTGACTAAATGAAGTGAAACTATTCTAGTTATGAAAATTAATGGATATTTTGAAGTTGGTACAGTGAGTGTGTGTATGCAAGAGAGAAGAGACATAATCTTATGTCTTTTTTTTTTTTTTTGGCAGCATATTTACTTTATAATTAAAAAGGAAACAATAATGACGAATACTCTTAACAGTATTATTATTTTACAATCAAGACTGACCCAAAATTTTCCAGAAACCCTGGGCCTTCTACACTTTCATTTGAAGAAGCTGATACCATCAACAAAATTACATCTGAATGTAACAATGCAGGGAAATAGTGTCAGACAAAGATGAAAGACAACGGTAAAGTCATGCTAAATTGCAGAAAATTGGTTCTTTCTTTGTAAACAGATATATATGTGTGTCAGTGTATACATTAAAAATCATTTGATCTTCTATGCAAATGTCTTTAGATGAAACTATTTAGACTGCACTGTAAAATAGTTACTTTACCTCACAGAATAGTTGGCACTAATAAATATACGTATATGAAATGTTTTATATATATATATATATATATATATATATATATAGAATTGCTTGGGTCATCATGATACTTGAAGTGATTGTTCAAAAAAAAAAAAAAAAAAAAAAAATGTAGTAGTTTGTGTTAAATATAAATTGTGAATTTTAATAAGCTTAATAAAAAGTACACACATGAAAAATGCCCATATGTTTTTAAAGATTCTTACCAATAAGGACAGAGAAATCATGACATTTACTTATATAATTTAAATTTTTAAGTCAATTCATAGGAAAAGAATAATGAAACTTTGAAAGGAACAAAAAGATGATAAAAAAACATGATGCAAATTTTATAAGGGCTGAAAACTGAAATAATGATTTATTTACATTATTTGGACTATTGTCCTCACCTTTGTTGCCATATTTATTACGTTTCAGCTGTTGTAAGCTGCAGCCTTCTTCAGGTGGTTGGAATGTTGAACTGAACCCTTTATTTTGCTCACTGGGGTAGACTGCTCTAGTTCCACGTGCCATGTGTCCAGTTCAACATTCCAACCACCTGAAGAAGGCCGGAGCATACAACGGCCGAAACGTTGTAATAAATATGGCGACAAAGATGAGGACGATAGTCCAAATAATGTAAATAATGTACATAATACCTCATCTCAGAAATATAGATACATAATGATTTATTTCTTTTTATCAGGAATTGATATATTATTTTATGACAGCCAATCAACTAAAATGTTTTTTTTTTCTGACAAAATCTATCTACAATATTTTGCAAAATCTGTCTACAATATTTTTGTCATCTGGATCATCATTTTAAGGAATGTTTAAGATTTAATACATTTATTACGTATGACAACTTGATTTTCACAATAAAATGACTTAGTGACAAATCTCAGAATCTGAATTACAAGACCAAAAAATGTAAATTAAGTTTATAAATTATTGTCATAATGTCTAAATCTTTCAAGCACCAAACTCTATTAATTTGAAAATATCTAGACTTTTAAAATATATTTTTGTGTATGGTTGAGTAAGACTTTGCAATAATTCTATAATTAATCTTATTTGGAAGTTTTTAGTCACATTCAATGAAAGATTTTTGAGAGAATTTGCTGCCCAAAAATATGATTTTTGTTTACACACATCACACACAAAATAGAATTTCTTAAATTTCTAATCCAGTATCTAACCTATAAGAACTAAATACACAGAGTTAACATATCATCCAAGAGACGTTAGGTTAAAGTCCTGAAAGGTTGGCTCTGCCACTGTAGGATGGATAGGAAAAAAAAAAAGAAAAACAAATAAAGGGAATCATCATTGTTAATATTCAATGAATCTTGTCTACAATTTGCTGCCTAGATACACATATGGTATATAATTATATGTGCTTAGCTTAGCACAAGTTTAAATTAGGAGAAAAGGGGATAGGAAGATTATGTGGCACCAATCTTCCAAGTGAGGAAGGATTGTTTACTCTGAAAATCAGCTTTCAAAATCCTGGCTTTTTTTCTCTTTTTTAAAATAATTTGGGTTCAAACACCAAACACTGGCATCAATGGGAAAGACAAAACTATCACTAACAATTTGAACCACTTTACTGGTTCAAAAAAGATGAACTGCTGGATTCAGATCCACAGTGCTAGCCATAGAACCATATACAATTATGGTTTTACATATGTCTCTATAAAATCTTTACATAAAAAATTGGGTTTACAAGTGAAGAAAGACACATGCAAAAGTTGATATAAAACAAAGGGAAAGTTTGAAAATACTGATATAGTACTAGTATTCATTTCAATTTTATTTATACACTAAAAGATTTATACAAAAGAAAAATACTGTTTGGACATTGGGGGGTCATGAAGAGATTCTTTGACTAGAATGTGCACTGTCAAATATTGACGAATGTTAACTACACAAACGAAAAAAATGTTAAATATTTTATGCTGCAGTAAAAATTGAATTTTGCATATGAAAATTTCTTGCAGGTATCATTTGCTCAAATGTCCTGCCAAAATTTTTGAAAGATCTACTTAATTTATGCTAAATGAAAATTTTGCACCTTTGTTTAGTTATTTGGTAAGCAGCTGTACAAAGCTAATTTTTATTTATAATATTGTAACAGTTAAACCTGGACTACTTTATAAGGGACAAGAGGACGGGAGAGTGATTTTGAGGGGTTTTTTTGTTTTACAGATGAAATCTGTGTCGTCTTAAAAGACTACATAAATTATACTGATTGATCTCAAGCCGAAATGGAGAAAATTCTTAAATGTCTTCATGAACAATGTCGTTTGTATGGCTGAGACTGACAAGGGCCTTCTTATGTTGACTGAAAATATAGAACAATCAAAATCAAGTTGTCAGGATATATAGAGCAAGTTATTTAAAATAATCAGTGTACAAAATTACATTTAATATGCACACAATTACATATTTTTTAAACATTAACTTTATATAGATGACTAACTTGGTCAATGTTTGAATGCAATCATGTCATGAAATGGTCTTTCCCTAAAATGTTTTGATAACATTCTTGTCTGTTATGCTTTAATAGGAGGGGAAAACAATATCAAAGAACCATTCTGATCAAAATTAAATATGGCAGCAAATAAAACCCTAAATTTAAAGCTTTTATGATGTTTTAATAATGGTAACTTCTTCCCACAATATTTTCTTGTTTTGTTGTTTTTATGGCTGCTGGAAAGTTGGGAACAGTGCCCATTTTTAAAAATCTTTTTTGTTTTTGTCATTAGCTTTAATAAGTTTGTTCATTGATTGTTTTGCCTAGGCAAGAATGATATAAAAAAAAAAAACAATCTTATTTGTAACATTTGAATAGACAATAATTCACAAACTGAGAATTAAAAATATAAAATAATTATACATTTAACGTCATTTGAATAAGCATGGGATTAAAATAAAATACTTATATATTTATGTCATTTTACCAGTCAATAACAAAAAAGAAAATGACAGCAAGTCTCCAAAGATTTATTTTATAGAATGAGTTATATGTTTGGGTGCAGATGACCCTCTCAGTTTTTGCTTATTCTAGCAATGGACGATATCATTAGTGCAGAAAAGTCAAAAGAACAGTTTGAACAGATAATTATAATATACAAAAACTTAATTTTATTTTTTTTATTTTATTGGTACTTTTCTAACTAGCTTCATGCCTTCAATTAATGAAGATTTAGACGTTGACTGCTAATTTAAATATATTTCACCTATTTTAAAAGCTTCAAATAACTGTAGTGACTACAGATTATTTTTCAGCTATTCCTCATCTAAAGATTAACAGTCTACATTTTATAGGTACTGATTAATGCAAATTATATGGATATCAAATAAACTATGTAAAAAGAAAATGATTTCAGAATTATTAGACTTTTTGTAAGAAGTTTGGTGTAAGGGAGAATTTTTTTTTTTAGTATGGCACGGAATAAGATATATAATAAAAGAAAGAACCCTAATTTCACAAGCCACCAGGAGGAAAGACTCAGATTTACTTTGGGCATTTGTTTTCAATAGAAGCAAGCATAAATAAAGATTTTAAATATCTAAGTCAATCTGGAAAAAAAATTCCTTATCCAATTTCTCAGTGTACAAGAGTCACTCCAAAAGTAATGCCTCCTATTTTATTATTTAGGCCTATGTTGAACCTTCCCATCAATAACCCATGATTTTTTATTTATCTTGTTGTCAATAGCAGGAAGACAAAATGGCATCTGACATGAAAGTATGTATAAAGCAGAGGTTATCACTGAATTCCACCATGTGGGGAAAAAAAATTACACCCTTTGACATTCCTTGACACTTGCTGAATGTTTATAGTGACTAAACAGTGAATGCGAGCACAGTTAGGTAGTGAGTAATATGTTTCAGCAGTGGCAATTACAAATATATCATGCATAGCCAAGGGTGATGATTATATGGAAAAATAGTGCTTTTAGCTGAAAATTTGCTCTATCCAATGGTGCCTCCTGTAGTTATAGTTTCCATTGAAATAGATAGGAGGTGTTACTTTTGGAGCACCCCATGTATAATCTCTTAACAGTAGAGTGTGGACTGCCCACTTGGGAAGATTGAGGTTTTGCCCCTTTTGCATTGCCTACACATTTCCTTTAGAAGTTTTTGACTTTTCAACACTACTCACTAATGAATAAAATTAGTCATTAACTGAAAACAATGAAAATTTTCTGTTTTTTAAATAGCAGACTTGATACATAGACTTGCCTTTTTTTCTTTTTTTTTTTTTTGCTAAGATATATTTCAAGTTAAGCCAAAAATGATTTACATATGCAGTCACTTTCAAAGATACCAATATTTAAACTAACACGTATTTCTTTAATTAAATATTTTAATTAAAAAAAAGTTAAATATTAGAAAACAAAACTTTTGAAATAATTTACTTGGAACAGTTAAAAAGGCATTCCTTAAGAACTGCTATTTGTAATATTTAAAATGAATGTTTATTAATGAAAGTGTAACAAGAGAGTACAATACAAAGAAAAAGACAATGGGTTGCCATGCAAAAACTGAGCAATCCAAAAATATTGCACCTGGTGGGATCACATCATTGAATTAAAAACTTTTTTTTTATCTTTATGATTGGCAATTCCATTAAAAAAAATTAGCCATTCCTTTGTTTCAATTTTTTCTTTACATGCTAGATGAGTGGGTATGAATGGAAAAAACATCTTTATGCACAAGAAATTGTAAGATAAAAAGAAAACAAATATCATGGGATGGATTACCATTGGCCATTTAAAAAATGACAGGGAATAAAACTATGAACCTTTTTGTTTCTTTTAACTTTGGAATGAAGTGTGAAAGAGTATCAATGAAAATATGTGTGCGTGTGTGTAAAGTAAACCCCATATTGTTGAGAGAAAAAGAGAGAGAAAAAAAAATGATTTGGTTGAAACATTTATAACTGATTTTAACATCACCATTACCATTAGTATGCCATTCCTCACAAGATTCAAGAACAATACAGCCGGAATTCTCCGAATATATAATAACATACAAAAAACAAAAAAATTACATAAAAAAAAAAAAAAGAAGAAGAAAATCACCCAAGTTAAAACTCTGATATCTATAGCATTCAGTATTGGGAATATTACAAGTATACAAATGGACTGACCACAGTGGGCATGAGGTGTGAAAGACTTGCCCAAAGTTTAGATGGCATTTCCCAGATTTGAAACCTGAACTAAGAGGTTACTAATATGGCTGGCCAAGAAAAAAATTGTTATGTCTTTACCACATGAGCCATGACACCCACTGCAACAATTTAAACAGTAATAAGACAAGGTGCAATCTTGATCTTAAAAAAAAAAAATAACCCAAAAAACTGACATCACCAGTTTAGTTAATTAGTTGAATGCACATTGAAAAGAAAGACAGTGTGCTCATGTAGATGAAGAACAAATTATTACAATTCAAAGTTTTGTTTGCAAAATACCACGATCTTTATACATGCATAATCAACAATCTACATAATGCCCAATCCCCGCGCAAATTAGACTGACATCTATGTACATGTTATAATAATATATTTATGTTAAATAGACACAAATGCATACATCATTCTGAATTGTAATAATCATGATTTCTCTCCATTTTAAACAAAAGAAAATGTGTTGTGGTTGCATGAATATGATAATCTTTTTGATAACGTACAATTTTACAAAGCAATTTTCGAAAAATGCAGTGTTAACAATTGAAAAATTGAAAGGTTCCAAATCAGGATCCTATTTCAGAAGAATTGTCTGATATCTGCATATCTAATAATAATAATATTAATAGAGCTGATATTTAAAGGCTATAAGTTCAATGACCAGCATTTTGAGAGATATTTATTTGCTTGGAAGATTTCTTTGCAAAGATATACATATCTGTGTGGGTATATATATTATATATGTGTGTACATATATTATGTAAATGTGTGAGTTGTGTGTGTATATATATATATATATATATATATATATATATATATATATATTCCAAGAGGATAAAACCCAGGTAGAGCTCTATGTCGAAGATAGTAAGGATATAGTATAAAAGGCTCAAACACTAATATTTCATGGTTATAATTTATTACTTTGTAATCGTAATCACGACTCAATTCATCAGACCTACAAATTCAAAAAAGAAAACAGAAAATATCTCTCCAGGTTTAGAAAAAACAAAATTTTGTTTTTAACCCCGAGATATATTATTTGTTTTCTTTTTGAATTTATAGGTCTGATCAATTGGTTCGTGATTATGATGACAATGTAATAAATTATAACCATGAAATATTAGTGTTTGAGCCTTTTATATTATATGTATGTATATATATCTAAAATATATATATATATATATACGTGTGTGTGTGTGTGTAAATATATATATATATATATATAATATAAATATGTATGTGTAAATATATATATATATATATATAATATAAATATGTATGTGTAAATATATATATAATATAAATATGTATGTGTAAATATATATATATATAATATAAATATGTATGTGTAAATATATATATATATATATATATATAAATAATTATGTATATATATATGTGTAAATATGTCTGTGTGTATAAAAATGTGTGTATATATATATATACATATGTAAATGTGTATATATACCTGTATAAGTGTGTATATATGCATATATATTTGTAAATGTGTATATATATACCTGTATAAGTGTGTATATATGTATATATATTTATATATATTTGTAAATGTGTATATATATTTATGTCAATGTGTGTGTATAAATATATATATATATATATATATACACACACACACGTGTGCATACACCTCTGTATCTGTACATAGATACATACACATTTCTATACAATGCTTGTCTAGTGATAGCTTGTACTATTTATATATGTATATAAATGTGTATATGCATGTGTATACATATGCATATATATATATATATATACAGACATAATTTTAGCATTAGTCAAGTGCTAATTTAGACTGTATGTTTATTACAATTCCAAAATACATTTATAGAACTTGCTTGAGATTTCAAGCAGAAATTCATGTTAAAATTATGTTTTGTAAATCTAGATAATTTCAACTTCTTTTAACACAAGGGAAAAATATGTTGTTAGAATAATTAAATGCAAATAAAAAAAAAAATCACTTAATGTAATCAACAAGTTGATGCATACCCAATAAAAAAGCTGAATGAAAACAAAAATTTCAATTAGGATTATGGAATATTCAAAATGTACAAATTAAAATAAATTAAAATCATGCAAGTGACAAAAAAGATTTTTTGAAAAAAGATAAAATATTTCACACACATCAACAACATTTGAAAACACTAAAAAAATTTATATATATATATATATATATATATATATATATATATATATGTATATGTATATATGTATGTGAACAATGTTTGATTAACTCAAATAATAATTAACATGTTTGTTGTGGACAGAAAATCTTTTAAAGACTGTTGCTAAATCTTGCTTATAATTTCAGGTTTATGGTGGGGACAGCATCATCACTCATAAAAAACAAAAACAAACAAAAAAAAAAAAACAAACAGAATGAGACTAACATAAAACCATTCAATTACAGTTCCAATAATGAATAGTTTTATGGTACTTTTCATTTGTTGTTGATTGGGTGTGAATTAATGATAAGTGATGATTACCTCCCACAAACTTCAACTGTCAGACAGCTTAAGAAAAATGTTATGAAAACCATTGGACTTCAGATCCCAATAATGTGGTTATTATTAAGAATAGTGTTTTAAATAAACATAATTAAACATGCTATAAGATTTAAGAATCAAACAAGTGACTGGCTAATAACATTGGCCAACTGACATTTAACAACAGCTAAAATAATCTAATCTAAAATAGTTTTTTTTCCATTCATTCGTTTTATTTATTTTTTTTGTTTTTTTTTAAGTTATTGTTTAAAACTCAAAATGAACCAATAATTGAAATCTGCTTTGAAAGATTATTTTCCCAGCCTAACATAAACAACATAAAGAAAAGTTTTAACGGACTTGGGGTTGTCGAGCACGTTTCATCTCTTCTTGCTGAAGACGCTGTTGGATAAGGACCTGAGCCTTTGAGATGTTGTTTGGCGTGCCTGTGATGGTAACGACCCTGTTGCGGGTGCCAGGGACATAGACACCTTTCTTGGAGATCTGTATGTTTGTACCTGTCAACTGCTGAAGTTCAACAATGCCTTTGCCACCAGGCCCAAGGATGGCACCTACAATTGTTTCTGCAACTTCAATTTCATTCTTTGTAGCTGGTCCTGACTTGTCTTCAGCTGGGCTGTACATAGGTGAATTGTGACCAAAAGACATCTGGTTCTTCATCTGGTCACCAGAAGAACTGGGACCCCCAGCAAACAGTGCGTTGTTCAGGGAATAGTTGACAGTAGTGCTGAAAGAGTCACTTAGCATAGGACTGCCACCGAATCGTTCGCTGTTGATGTTTGCTGAAGAATTATTGAAAGGACTTGAACTTGCACAAGTGGATGTAAAATTTTCCATGGCTGAGGGACAACTACCCACGGGGCCAAATACACAGTTGTTATTTGAGTTATTCATAAAGGGGTTGCTGACACTGGTGGTGGGTGTGTTACATCCTGACATCATAGTTGATCCCTGCAAGCCCTGAAGGTTTAAGTTAAGTCCTCCTCCACCTCCAGCACCTAGATTGCCAAGTCCTCCAAGACTCAATCCAATGCTGGTCAGAATGCCATAACTAGCAAGGGTGTTCATGGCAGCTCCTATTTCTTCAATTGCCAACTCTGAGAAACCACAACCACGGAGAGTAGCTTTTAGATTCTCCAGTGCTGTACTATTGATGCTTCCACCAGCAGCATTACCACCACCCCCACTTGAACCCCCACCTCCAAGGTTAGCCGTGTTTACACCCATGTTAGACACAGCACTAGTGTTGGAATTGTTGCTGAAACTGTTGTTGTTGAAACCGAAATTGAATGTTCCTAAATTGTTATTGGCGGTCATTCCCATTTGTTCCTGGTTCCTGAAATTGATGTGAGTAAATGGCAGAGTGTTGGAATTGGAACTAGCAATGGGACCCACGAAATCGGCGTAGCTTATATTGGGACAACAGCCGCTCTGGGGATCTTCAGCAATGACTCGTAAGATCATTTCAACTGCATTTCTATTTGCATCCACGTCCCCAGCAACTGTCACACATCGTTCGGGGATATACGTACCCTTCTGATTTTGGGATATCTGAACTGAAGCTCCACTTTCAGATTTAATCTGCTTGATAAAGTTGCCGCCTTTTCCAATGATCATCCCAGCTGTACTATTCGGAACCAAAATTTTCACCTGTTGGTGTCGTTCAAATGGACCGCGGTAGTCCTCGTATTTCGGGTTTAACTCAGGCTTTTCGCGGATTTTCTCCATTATGAAGTTATGCACTTTACGGACGGCTTCAAACGGCCCAGTTATCAAACACACCCTTTCCGTGGTGCCTGGATAGAAGTTGTTCGACTTTGACATCTTCAGTTTGGCCCCCGCTTCGCTCTGGACCCGGGCTATCGTCTCTCCTCCTTTACCAATAATAGCCCCAGCAACAGCGTTAGGTACCAAAATCTTGAGGCTAATCGCACCGGCAGCTCCCGTGTCCCCGGCCTTGTAGTCGCAGGTATATACTTCCCCGGATCCCATGCTGCTACCTGCTCCGCTTTGGTTGGAGTTCATCTTGCTTCGTTATATTTTTTTTCTCGGTTATTTCACCTTCTCGGGAGGGATGAGTTGGGTGAGTTTAGTTTTGTTACTGCCTCCACAAATTGGTTTGGGGCAGATTCTGCTTGCGTTTTGTCGTCTTCACCCTGTTTTATGTGTTGCATGCAAGCAGCTTTCGTTGTAAAGCAAGACGACACTCAACTATCTCAGACATGAAGAGTTACTTACCCTTGTTATCAGCTGCAAGGGGGCGCCACAATGAAAGTGGCTTCCCGTATTTCTGCAGTTTTAAAAAATAAATTATGCGAAAATATTTAATCTGGTCATATGGTGGTGTGTAGAAAAATAATTTAGGTTTTTATGCGGTGACATATTGTTCTAATAATTAGGATAAAAGAAATTTTATTTTTCTACTTTGCTCCTAAAAGCTGTTAGCGGAAGTCAACAGGTCAGGGTCCGAAAAGATGTAATGCATATCGCGAAACTCAAAAATAAAGAAGCAAATCAAAATCATAAAGAATTGGCTAAAAATTTACTAATTATTTTCTTATTCAATTATATTTTATTTCATTGGCTATTAAATGAATTCAAGATACTTGGGTTTGATGCACTGCTGAATTCGCATTTGAAAACTAAAGGATCATCAAATGTTCGGATATCTTTTTTTAACATCCGAATCGTTTCCGCATACCAAATACTGATTTACCTCCCTCAGATTATAGATTAAATCAGCTCGTATACTGCGCGCACATTTTCTTCCATAAGTGTTAAAAAAAAAATGAAAATGAAACTTTTGTGATTAAAAATGAAAAAAAAAAAAAAAAATTGTGATTAATAAAACTTAAAAAATGTGTAAACTTTAACTAGCCTTACATTCTGAATTAATTTTTCACCTCGTACTTCATTTTCTAGTAGTGTAGTATTGTCAGATGTTGGAAAACCGGATCCACAAAAACGACGAGGCATGTCAAAACTGGAAGAAAACAAATTAAGAAATATAGTGATTTATTTTGCACGCCAATTTGAATTCAAGTAGTAGCCTGTCTTGGTCAAAAAAATAAAATAAAATTGCATTCGGACGCTATTTTAGTTTAATAATTTTTCATTACTGATGAATTACTTTATTCAAAGGACCTTTTTTTTTTAATTTAATTTATAATTGAAAGTTTTGTTTGTCACAGAAGTAGAATTATTTCTCATGGCTATTCAAAACGAGGTAAGTACAGATAATCTAAGGGAAATAATACAGTATTTGATATGTGAAGAACATTTCGGACGTTAAATGAAACAACTCTAATTATTCAATAATTCTATTTGTAAAGTAAAAGGTTAAAGAGATGATTTTCAAACAGTCCTTAAAGAAGAAAAAATTCAACTGTTTTTAAGATTAATCAATTTCCTTTTTAATCAATTTTTAATGTGACCTTTAAACTTTAGGTTTTAAATAAGTATCAAGCTAGCTATTGCCATTTTGTACACTAGTATAAATAATTTCATTGTTATAAAATATTTACTCACGCTATTAAAAAAAATATTGGTGAGTTGCAAAATTAAAACGTACCCTGAGGCCAAGAAATCAGATTTCTTTAATTCTTTAAAAGTAAAACAAGAGTCATGGGATACTTTAAGTCAATCCTGAAAAAAAGAAATAACTTAGATACAGAAAATGTTTAGATTTGAATAATTTTTTTTTGTTACACTTTTGAATTTACTTATATTTATTTTTAATTTGGTCTGGAAAAGAGCAAAGAATATGTTTTTAGTATTGGTCAGAGTCAGAGATACATGTTCTTTGGTGGAATTTGAAAGCATCTTCTTGTGGATGTGACATAAAACACCTGTATGTTTTAGTAGGAACTTGAATAAAAGGTGTCCTCATTTTGACTAGAGTTTTTAATAGCAAATTCTCTTTTGTGAATATTTAATTGAAACCGTAGAGGTATTTATTTTATTTTGAGAAGTTTTTTTTTTAAACATGTGTACACACACACAATCAGATTTTGCTAATGACCACAGGCAAGGTTTATTTTGATCATATTTTTCATTTTTTAGTGTTTTTTTTCTCTTTTTTTTTTTTTGGTAACAGATATTTAGTTTGTGTTAGTATAAAAATTGTTCATACATATTTTTGAGAACTTAGAATTGTTGTTGCAAAAGATACCAATGTTTGTATTCATGTATTCACTCATATTCTTATGGTCATTTTAAAATAGAAATGTAACATATTTTATGTTTTGAACATTTTTTTCCAATAAAAAACAAAATGCATTTCAATGAAATTATACCTGGATTTTGAAACATTAGTTACCAAATTGTTCAATGAAATTTTATCTTAAATATAATCAAAAATAAAAAAATAAGAGGCCATTGAGATGGCTGTATGGTATTTCTGTAGAAAAAAAATGTGGCATGTAGTACTGGGTTATATGGTAGCAGCAGTAGAGAATAATTACTAATTTTACTGCAACACTAAGGCAAGTAATTTTGTGGTGAATGTCTCTTCTGTCCATCAAAAGTATGAAAGAGAGTAATGTGAGTATCAGTAATATATTTTCTTGAAAATTAAACAGTTTTAAATTTTCATGTTGAAAAACTGGTTTGCCACAACATTTATTTCTAGTAAAATATATAACTACTGATTTTCATTGAAATTCCTTATAATTATATAATTGGCAACATAAACAGTCTATTAAAAATAGAAAAGAAACTTAAATAAGGAATTGTTTTATAGTAGAAACATAAAGTAAAACATTATCAATTTACTTTGTATTATGAGGATGTTTGCTTTTCAAAATTCAAATGAGGAATAGACAGTTTCACTTTTGTTCAATAACAGGGATCAAGAGAAATGTTTGGAACAGTAAACAATATTTGGCAATCTTGGACTTTTATGTCTGCAAAAAATGGTTTGTTAAAAAAATGGTTTTTCCATTGACACCACTATTATTTTAACTACCTTCACTCCTTGGTAATATTTATTGTTTTAAAAGAATGATGATTAGAAATGTAATAAAATCTAAACATACAATGAAAGTGAATTTATACATATTTTGTTCTTGAAAATTTACAACAAAAATACTAAATACTATTTATTTATTAGATAATAATCTAATAAATAATGTTTAATATTTACAAGAATAATTTTATATATCCAAAATTCTAAAAACTAATATAATTAAAAGTAATGCAATGTAATATTTATCATTTACCAATTTATAAAGAAATAAATATGAAAATTTTTGTTCATAAATTTATAAACATTTACAAAATTATTAAAATATGTGAACCAACTATAAATAAATCTTTATTATTTACCATTTTATAAAGTTTGAATCAGTTGGCAATTAGCCAATGTTTTGCCAACCATTCTAATAAACAATCTAATAAATAAATAGTGTTTATTATTTTCATTGCCAATTCTCAACAACAAAAATATGTATAATTTCACTTTCATGCTTAGGTTTTATTACAATTCTAATCATCGTTTTATAAAACAATAAAAATTATTGAGGAGTGAAGGTAGTTAAAATAATAGTGGTGTTAATAGAAAAACCATCCTTTTTGATACTCTGCTTACTTACGGGCACAAAGGTCCAAGTTTGCCCAATATTTTGTAACAAAATTATTAAATTGTATTTTCTAACCAAGCAAAATGTCCTGCTGAAGTCTTAAAGTTTTTTTTTAACCCTTTCTTTGGGACATAAATAAACCATTATAAAGAAACATGCAAAGAAATAGAGTCAATACTTCCAAAGCACCAATTGTTACCAAATCTGTGATACCTTGAATCATTCAAATCAATAGAACATTCGTTATCTCATAGTTGCTCATTAACTCAACACATCAACAAACTGGAGCTTATTTTCAACTTTATAATTATCTGAATAAACTACAACATCCTCCTATCATTCACTAACTATAAAGACAATATTATAATTCAATGACAAGTTTTATTCTCATGAACACAACTTTTACTAAAAGCCATTTCAACCATCTATAGAAGGTAAAATAAATCCATTGTAAGTTTAAATTTGACTATATATTCAATCTTATCATTTTCTTATTGTTGACAATTGTGTCTTGAAGGGTATAGCTCATGTTTAAACAATGTACATGTAGAAACAAAACGTTCACACTAGATGAGCAATATACTCTACCCTCATTATCCTAACCACGAAGCAATGGATTTTTGTCAGAATTTAACTATAAAAAGAAAAGCCAACTTAGGTGAATCTGATGACATCAAGATTATTATAAATTGCTAAATATAGAAAATATTACCCTCCTCTACATTTTTCTGCTTGAGAGATTGAAAAATATCTTATAAAATCAATAATCATATAAGAATCATTAAATTTTGTCAAGTTTCTTGGAGGCAGAATAAAAACAATTAAGAATATATATATATATATATATATATATATATATATATATATATATATATGTGAGTGTGTGTTAATAAAATAAAGTAAATTGTTGAGTGAAACTTTTTTCCCCATTTATTTGTATATTCAAAATTATTTCTCAAAAATAAACTGGTCAAATTTGTTTTTCCTTTATAAAAATATCATTAGGGTTTAAAATAATAAAAAAAAATGATCGTAAATATAAAAAACTAACATCATTTTTACTTTTGTTTATAAATGTAAAGTCGGTCCGAGGACGAAACATGTTGGCTAAGATAGGTTTTCCTTTTTGTTTTTATTCTTTTACAGTACACTTACAGATATATTTTTAGTTATATCTGAAATTTTACATACACGTACACACATTGTTGCATATATGTAAAAATTTCAAATAGAGTATATCTGTGTAAAAGGACAATATGAATAAGAAGACAAAAGGAAAACTTATCTTAACGACGCGTTTCGTCCTCATTTGCCTTAAAGTCCCTCAGAGGACGAAACATGTCGGCTAAGATGAGGTTTTTTTCCTTTTGTCTTTATGTTGTTAATGATCTGTAAAAGTTTGTTTATTTTTTCAATTTTTTTTGCATATTATAAAACCAACATTTATTTAATTGCTTTCATTCTGTAACAATGTTTTAACAAAAATTAATTCAGAAAAAAATCAACCCTAACCATTTAAAATGAAAATATTAAATAAATTTTACCAAAATATTTTTTAAAGTTTGTTTCTTTAAAATAAATACACAGAACATTTTAAAAATACGTTGAAACAGGTTGACTAGCACCACTAGAATGTGAGATGATCGCGAATGTAGGTTTAACCTTAACATGAAAAAATGTAGAAAGACATTGAAGCTAGCTTATTTGACCTCTTTAGAGGTCAAATCATTTGACTTAGTGTTTAACGTAACATCTGGAGATATTTCTATGCCATATTGATCAGAATTTTTTCTTCAAGTAAATATTTAACTAATTTATATAAAATTAGTAAAAGATCAGAATGCTTAAAAGGGGAAAGATCATTAATTCACTAAAACCAATAAAATTCAATAACCTATTTCATGTCCAAAGCTTCGATAACGGTGTTTACTGTTTAGTAAATGAGAGTTAACTCCTCTTAGTTAACTGACGACTAGAAAAAAATGTATTTTTGTTTAAATTTTAGAAAAATAAATAAATCATTCCTCTATTGATTTTTAAAAATCATCAGAAATTGTTTGAATATATCCACAATATGAAACACGACAATTAATATTTTTCGAATTGATGCGTTTATCAATTTTCTGTGTTTATATGGTAGATAGATTATTTTAAAAAAAAGTAAAACTAAAAAAAATATTTTCGCGAGACGTGTATTTTATTTTATAAAGTCTAAAGATCTATTATAAATAAAGAAACAACAGTGAAATCAAATAAAAATAAACACATTTTTTGTATGAAAGAGAATGAAAAGATATCTAAGATAATATTTCAATAAAACAGTGTGTAAAAATTTAAGAGGCTTTTTGTCAAAACCCATATAAAAAGAGAGTATTGTTACGCATTATTCCTAAAAGCAGATCTTCTGATTCATACTACACTAAAAATTCTACCACTGGCCGGATGTGAACGCTCCGAAACCCAATACTGAACTAAAATTTCGTTCAACTGCGCATAGGCAGGATTGCCAGATTAAATTTATTTAAAGCCAAATATTACATATTAAAAGCCAAATTAAAATGTTTTTAAGCCAGAAAAAAGCAAAATAATAATATTATAGATTTTAAAAAGAGATCGAAAATGAGATTTTATTTATTTATTAATTAATTAATATATCGTGGGATTTTAGGTGTTTTATTGAAACCACTTTATTTTTTCTTTCAATTTTTTAAACATTTGGATAGTAATTTTTTTTTACCTGTAAATTCGGAATTTTAATTTATTTAGATAACAATAGTCAAACAAGTTCGATTCTCTGGAAAATCTTGTTATTTTAGTATTTTCATTTTAGAATATTAATAATACTTTGATTAAAAACGTTTTAGATAAAAATTTCATTTATTTTAAATGTTTTAATTGAAAAGTTGTTTGTTTTTACCTAACTTACTTACTAAATCTAATGATAGAATAATAACTTTAAAAAAATTTTTTTTTTTTTTTTTTAATTAATTATTCATTTTTTTAGCATGTTTATCCGGTAAATTTTCATTTTAACACCCGAGCGCTAAATTCACTGCTGGATGGGCCTATTTACTTCCTTTCCTTGCAGAAATTAGTACGCGCTAAAAATTAATGCATAAACTTGTTAAAGTAGATGGGTTGATTTTATTTTTTCATTAGTTTTTTCATTGGTCCCTTTGTTCTACACTGAAAGAACCCCCTCCCCTAACCTTAACACCTAACCTCAAAGAAGAAGGGAACAAATAAAAAAAAAAAATTAAATTAAATAGAGAGAACAATTAATTTTTCTTTTCATTCTTCATAAAAAAATTACTTTGTTATTCTTTTATTTGTCGATGTTTACATATATTTGAATGAAAGTTAACTTTCTTCTTAAATTAAGTACAAAAAATTTTTTTTAAAAAATCGCTTAACGGAAGCGCGTAATAATTTCTGCAAGGAAAGGAAGTAAATAGGCCCATTCATCAGTGAATTTAGCGCTCGGGTGTTAAAATGAAAATTTTCCATTTATCCGTAAGAGTAAGACTATTTTTTTTTAAAGAAACATCAGAGAAGAGTGTCGAGACGTGCAGGACCAGGAAAAGACGGCGATTAGTTTGTTTATTTATATGAAAGAGAATTTTTTTTACAATAAATGTCTGGGAGTTCTTCCCCTTCTGGATTAAGGATATGATGATAAAAAGGGCCGAAATCTCTCATAATTCAGGCGCATCACTGAGGATAAAAAAGAAAAGATTGTAGCATAGCAGGTGTCTGTTTAGCATGTAAAAAATCCAAGAAAAAGCCAAAAACGCTAAATTAATCTCTGGCATCAAACCAACATGAAAAAAGCCAGATTTCAGAAATTTGGCGTCAAAAAGCCAATCTGGCAACCCTGCGGCATAGGCTCCGCACACACCTTCGTTTATACTCACACACTCGAAAAAAAAGCAATACTATTCAGAATTTCCACCCAATAGCACCCATTCCCTCCTAAAGAAAAAAAAAAAGAGAGCAGATTTGAGCTTAAGAACAGAAAAAGAAAAAACAAACAAACAAAAAAACATCATCATCAAAGCGATATTTTCGGCAGTCGGGAGGTATCTTGGCCCGGATTCTCAACGCTCGTCGGAAAGCAACCTCTCATTTTCAAGCCAAAAGACAGCTCACCAATGGCTGTCACTGCAGTAAGTCACAACACACCCTCCCTCACCTACTGCAAGCCTCTGTGAACGCCTTTTACAACTTCACTTATCAGATCTCCTTTCAACGAGAGATATTTACACCGATATATCATTTTTTCATTTTACGTTAATACAACTGTTTATTTCTTTAAATTTCTGTTGTTTCTTCTTTGTTCTGTCCATATACGTTTTAAATAACAACTGGTGCCAGAAGGGTGCGGCCAGATCAAGAATATGGACTACAGCAGGCATGTCAAACTCAGGGCACATGGAGGGCCGCATCGGCCATATCTGCAGCCTCGGGGGCCGCACCTGCTTACAGTCTTACATTAATCACAGCTAGTGGTAACTAAATTTTAAATACAAAATACTTACAATACAAAGTAGTACAATTTAATCATTTTTATGTTGTCCTGATGATTGACATCGCTTTAGACAAACTATTCTCAATATATCAGGTTGAAATGTCTGTGTAGATCCCAATTTGATCGAAGATGACAAATGTTCATCAGTTGATCTGGTTCTGTGAGACGTTTTTGTGGCCTTCATAAACGAAAATAACTGCTCACAGACATATGTGGAACTAAAAATCGCCATAATGTTTGTGGCAAACTTTCTGGAGTTCTTAAATGTCTGAGGAAGGTATGAAAAAAACTCCGGGTACCCTACTTCTAGGTACTTTCCCTTGAGTGTTGAGTCAGTCTGCATTTTCAGTAGTTCTATCTGTAGACTTTCCTCTGCCTGAGCAACATCAAAAGTGAAAGGTGCCGAGAATAATGCAAATTGATCTTCACAAGATGAAAAATCTTCGCTGAAATTCCTTTGACAGCAATTCCAGGTAACTGTCGTACTTAGCAAAGATAAATACAAACTCAATATTGGGAGTTTCTTTCAACTCCTTGAACATAGGAAAATGAATTAAGTTTTCGTGTGACAACTGGGACTTCAATAAAGCTAATATAACTTAGTGATGAGCTTATTTTTACCTTAAGGTCACTCAATTGGGTAGTAATATCCACTGAAAAAGCTAGATCTTGGAGCCAGCTTTCATCTTTCAATTCATCTGTGCTTTGACCCTTTATTTCCAAAAACATAGCAATTTCGTGTCGCAATAAAAAATCTTTTCAGTACCTTGTGACATGAAAGCAATCAAACTTCTGTGTAGAATGGAATTGATTATTCACGTCTTCCAATAACTGGCTAAACTGACAGTGACGCAGAGCATGACCTCTTATATAGTTCACTGTTTTTATGGCAAAACTCAACACATGATCTGATTTTAAAATCTTAGAACATAAGTTCTGTTGACGAATTATACAGTGAAAATGCTTGAATGTTGAATCTGGATATATGTTTTCTATTTTTGTACCTAACTTGGCAACAACACCATTATGTCTCCCAACCATATTGGCAGCACCATCAGTAGATAACCACACAAGTTTACTCAAATCAAGGCCATACTCATGGAGAAGCTGTTCAACTTTCTCAAAAATATCCTGGCTTGTCTTGTTGTAGTATCATGCATTGGGACCAGTTCAATTAGCTTTTCATAAATTTAAATTCATTGTCACAAGCCCTGATGAAAACGGCGAGCTGTGCTATTCCAGCTATGCCAACGGTCTCATCCAGAGCAATAGAAAAATGTTCAAAAGTTGATGATAAAGTCTTTAACTGTCAAATCAAATCACCTGCCATTTCATCAATCCGCTCAGCAACAGTGTTCATGCTTAATGAAATGTTTTGAAATAAGTGTGACTTCTCTGGACATATAATTTCAGCTGTTTTTACAAGACATCCCTTTATGAAATCTTCACTGTAAGATTTTCCACTGATGGCGTTCATTTTGCAGAGTTCAAAGCTTGCAGTAACTGAATTAATGTTGCCTTTCTGAATATTTCTAAAGCAACTTTGTTGCTGTGTTAACTTAATCTTGAATTCCTTCACTTTTACAACACGCATATCTCCTTCATATTTATCATAAGATCGATGGTTTGTTTCATAATATCTTTTCACGTTATATTCTTTTGGCGACGCAATGCAGTGATTGCAAATCAAACAGCTTATCTTTCCATTAACAGTGCTACAAAAGTACTGTAATTCCCAGACTTCTTGAAACACGTCCTTCTTCAGATAATTTTGTTTATCTTTTTACGAGATGGAATAGAATTTGACGTTTTTAACTGATTAAATTTTGACTGAGATTACTGGGCATGAAGTTTCTGTAAGGTACAAAATGGGACACTTTAGATACTATCTACTTCACGATTTCCATTATGACAAAATTTTGGGAACAGCATGCATTTACATGCATCTTTTTTGACCAAACCAATTGTTTCTAATGCATTTTAATATATTGACCGAATCAAATAGGAAGAAAAGAGGTCTAGACTGCATAACTGGGTGTGGATATCCAATTGAAAGCTTTGGTGGACTACAAAAGAACGATATAGCTTTTTTTTTATTTATAGCATTATTATCTGTTATGATTGATAATACTTGAAAGCCTATCTCCTCTAAACCAATTACAATATGTTTAACTATGTCAAATAAATTCACAGCTTGAAGACATTTAGTTGGCATAATATGCATAACATCGTTTAATTGTGAGAATATACTGCTAAGCATAAAAGCAAAAACACTTGTTGCAGCTTCATTGCTGTTGTCAGATAAGCCAATAATATTACTACCCTTATGATCAAAATAACGTTTTAGATGAATTTCATCAACTAGATACTGTGGTGTTTTTCTGTACTAGTAACTTGTTATGTTGCTCAGTCGAAGGATTCATATATATTGATAAGGTTAGTCTTTTAATGGCTGAATAGCTTGGTAAAATTATATTTTTACTGTCTCTGTACCATTTAGGGGAGCAGTTATACAACAATGAAGAAAATATAATTTCTGTTGAATAATCATACTTATTCTGTGTTATTAAGTATTGAGGGGTCTCCCCTTTTTACACAAATTGACTCACCCGAGGTATACATATACTACTACTACCAGTGAATACCCGGACAGTCTGCAACAGAGGAGACGGTGACGTCTTCTCGGTTAGACGGTCGAACTCTCTGTCTCTGAGCAGAGAGGAACCTGGACGAGGCTCCGCCGAAGGGCAGAGTCTCGTTCGGGAAGGTTGACCAACCCGATACCGTTTATACGGGTTCTACGGGCACTTTTTGGACGAGCCTACGGGATCGGGAATACCCCACTTTAAACCCGGCCTTGTGCCACATCTATCCCTCATGGGGGTGACAGTAAATACTGTCTGTAATAGAGGAGATGACGACGCCTTCTCGGCCAGACGGGTCGAACTCTCTGCCTCTGAGCAGAGAGAAACCTGGACGAGGCTCCGCCGAAGGACAGAGTCTCATTCGAGGAGGTTGACCAACCCGATTCTGTTTTTACAGTTTCTACGGGCATTTTTTGGCCGAACCTACGGGCTCGGGAATACCCACGTTAAGCTCGGCCTTGTTCCTCATCTATCCCTCGTGGTGGGGGGGTAAATATTGTCTGTAATAGAGGAGACGGCGACGCCTTCTCGGCCAGACGGTCGAACTCTCTGCCTCTGAGCAGAGAGGAACCCGGACGAGGCTCCACCGAAGGGCAGTGTCGCGTTCGGAGAGGTTGACCAACCCGACCCCGTTTATACGGGATCTACGGGCATTTTTTTGGCCGAGCCTACGGTCTCGAGAAACCCACTTTAAACCCAGCCTTGTGCCACATACAGCCCTCGTGGGTGGGTGGCTAAATACCGTCTGTAATAGAGGAGAGTAGCACAATAGTCACCGTTAGCGAGCACGTAGACTCAGTAAGGAGTCATACCGCGATACTTCAATACCAAGACTGTATATATATTATTGCTACTAACCCGCATTCCTGGATCTACTAACCCGTATTACCAGTTTGTATTATTACGTTAATACATTTATTTTTCTTATCTATTCCTGGCGTTTGTTATTCATTGATATCGGATTCATCCCGGAATGCACAACATTAAGTTTAGCTGTTCATATATATATTATATCGAATTTAAATATTTGTTTGATTCTTCTTGCATCAATAGTAGAAAGAACATTACCAATTTAATATAGAGATCACATTTTGAGGTTTGGTTTGCTGTTGTTTTGTGTCCATTTTCTTCATGTTTTCCATCAGAATGTCAAGAGTATTTCGATCTGATGCATGTTTAGGAATCTTATAGTTACCTATTTTATTCATTTCCACATCTCTTCAAAACACATGTACTGCAAATTCAGATTCAATTACAAGAGACAGACTGATTTTTGGATATAGAGATTTGATGATGCTTCATATAATAAGTGTCTCTTGCAGCCTAACAACATTCCAGTAATTTCTATCAAGAAAATTTAATTTTCTTTTTAGATCATTAATATTATGGAATTTATTCTGCTGTTTTTATGTTAAGTCATCAGTAGTATTTTGATTTAAAGTACTTTTATGGTCAGAATTCTCCAATGAATTCTCTTACTGACTCTCAAGTGGTAATCATTGAAGATAAATATGAGGGACAGTTTGGTAGAATTCTAGGAATAGCATCATCATGAAGATATTTTTTCTGAAGTTTAACTGCAATTGTGGCTTCTGTTTTTTTTCGTCAAAGGCTGGCGATTCTCTCCTTATGTCTTCAGGTCGAAAATTTAGTTCACATACCTAAAAAGATTTTAAAAACTAAACCTATTTTAAATTTTTGTAAAAATCTAAGATAATAAGCAAAATTTACATTAATGAAGTTTTCTGACAAGCTTCCTCACTAATAATTTTTTATTGAATTAAATAATTCAATAAAAAACTATTAGTGGGGAAGCTTGTTGGGATTGCTATGAGTTTGAATTTGTTATCAGAAGGTTTTAATATTAAGATGGTTAGTTTACGGGCATGCTCACCATATTAATCCACAACAATATAGAATATAGGCATTCAAAACGAATCAATCACAAGGCAATTGAATAAGAAACAACGGTAATTTAGGTTTCAATAAAAACAACAGACATTTATGTACATTTAATATACAATTAGAAAACTTGTGGTTTGATGATGCAAGAATTGACCATGTATAAATTGGGTGTCTTATTGATTTACAGTTCAAAATTGTTCATGTGTTAAAGAACTGGTCAAATAGAGTAAAATGGAAAATATTACTTATGCAGAAATTTGTGTAGTTTGTGTGCGTGATTAAAGTAGTGTATAAATGCTTTAATTTTCTAGAGTTGTTAACCTTGGATTGTTCTGTGTTTATATTTTGTTAAATACAATTTCTATTTTACTAGTGTGTAAGAACACTTTTCTTAGAAAGTTGTAAGAGAATTTTGAGAGAATAATGTTGGTGTTTGTGTCAACAGTTGACGCGCGAAAAGTTTCTTAAGTCAAAATAGTGACACGCGTGGATTCGTGTGGCATCTCTCTGAAGCTAAGTGACTGACTGGTGAATTGGGTCAAAATGGTCCTTTTTATTTGTTTTTGGAATCCAAAATAGGCTCCAGGGAACTGGACGCGATAATAGGTTTTCGACAATTGTTACCCATTTTGGTGTTGTCTCAACCAATAAAAAGTCGAGATTTGCAATGTGAGGTGTTGGTTAAAACTGATTCTGATGGAAGATTGTGTTTTATTTCGAAGGTGAGTAGAAAATATGGACGATTCTATCAAGCTATTTTTTTTTACTGTAAAAATATTTTAAAATGAATAAGTGTTCTGACATTTTTAAGGAACATAGTTTACAATAAAAAGAATATTAGCTGCATTCTTAAAATGAATAAAATGACGAAGAAACAATTTTTAACGGTTACACACATTTTTTAAATTAATAAAATTTTTTTTAAGAATACAATTCTAAAAATTGTTAGAATTATTTTTTATGTAAATAGAAATCTTCCTTTATGAATTTATATCGACAATTTATTTAAAGTTTATGAGTTTTAAAATTTTTAGCATTTAAAAACTTCGCTAGATTATCGTAACTTTCTCTTAATGCGTTGCCAATTACAATTAAAATAATTTAATTAGGTTTCAATTAAATTTACTTGCTTTTTAATACAAAAAATACTCACCCTGCTAAATTTATTACGTGTAAAAATCCATTTTTTTTATTGAACGCGTCCAAATAATATTTTATCTTTCGGAAAAGAAAACAAATGGACTTTTTGTTTATTTTTGTAATTTCCTTTGCAATGAGGTACAACACATCTATAAATCATAGTTTTTTAATAAATTGATTCAATATTTAAAAGAAAAAAAAACAAATAGATAAATAATTTAAAATACGTGTAGTTTGGTGACTAACAACAACAATCGTTCTTCTGAAAAACAAGTAAGGATTCGAGATAGTGACGTCAGTTGTCCCCTCCCCCCTTCCACAGAACTTGGCCTTTTCTTTCGGTGGTCTCGGCCATATCCAAATTTGAATACTTTCTGCGCAGCCGCCCATTCATTATTTTCACTGACCACCGTTCACTGACATATCTCGACCAGCGTGAATTCAATAACGCAAAAATTCGACGATGGCAGGAAGAAATATCCAGTTATAAATTCGTCTTAGAATACTTGGAGGGCGACTCGAACATTTGGGCCGACATGCTCAGCAGAGGGCACGGCCTGAAGAAGACCAGCCTACCGGCCAATCAGACCGCAGCATGCAAAACATTTAGACTTCAGAACTCCGATCTTTACATCTATGTCCCGTCGTGTTGTCTTGGAGAAATCAAAGGTGCACAACTGCTCCCCGTGCCACACACGCCACAGAACCTCAAACTTCACAGACAGGCCGCTGACGCATTTTGTTTTGCCTACCACGCCACCCCAAGCATCCCTAGAGAGGAAGTATCCGACCACATTAACATCGCATCTAAACAAGCTTTCGAGGATATGCTGGCAAGGATTGTTAAAGCCCTACAAACGGTGGACTCAGGTGGAGCACGACTGATCCAAGTGACCACCGGGCAGCAGTCTATCAAAAACACCCACCAACTTCTATCTAGAAGTGGAGACATCTGTCTTGAGTCTAAAAGACTCCCAGAATACGCCGAAACTCGTCGCATCGTACAAGCTCCGAGCCAAACATCTCCACCAAACCCATGACTGCATCAACCACTTTGGTATCACTTGATTCAAACTATTGGTGGGAGCTCAAAAAACGCGACATTACGGTGTACGTTGAATCATGCAATGCCAGGCGCTGCACGCAAGGGGAATTACGGCAAGCGTCCAAAATGACCCAGCAGACATTGCAGACGAGAAAAAAGAACTTTCAAGGTTGTATATACATTCTTCATGATACCACTTTCAAAGGGCAAACGCTATATCTTAACGATTTTGTACAGCTTTAGTCGACATCTCACAGCCTTTCCCTGCGCCAGAGACCGCACGATCGACGCAGCTCGTGGACTCTACCAATTCTTCATCCACCACCGTGGCACCCAATTTACAAGCGAAGTGTATAGGAACTTCTGAGAGATGGCATTAGTCACGCAGCACCTTCACTGCTCTTGGCGTCCACAAAGTTCCGGCACCATCGAACCACCCACAACATCGCACATTAATGAACGCTCTCTATATGCTCTGCGAGGACAGGAACTGTGAATGGATCGATGTCCTCAAATCTGTTGTGTCGTCTATGAATGCCACCGCCAACAGCGCAACTGGCATCTCTCCGCATTACGTCATCACCGGTAAGCACCCCAACATTGGTTTACCCAAACTACCTTATCGGAACATTACCAATGACGACACCGGTGCTTACTGCATGCTGATAAACGCTTTGCTGCGACGTCCACCAACACGTCGTCCTAGCAAACAATGAAACCGACTACAAGACGAACAAACATCTGAATCTATAAAGAGCTGTTACAGGTCGGAGACAAAGTCTTACTCCACACACCTCATTCAGCCACAATCCAAATATCACATCTTCCTTGGACAGGTCATCAAAACGAACGACATGGTACTCCAAACTGCAAGCGGTCATGGCGAAATTAGTTGGGTCCGTCGTACTCACGTACGTCGCCTTGTACCTTGGCTTGACCACCTTGTTTATCCGAACTTGCTCCCTCCTTCACAGACTCTCCAAGCGATACCCGACTCAGAACCTCATTTTCATCTAACGATCATGTAAACAATGAAAACGACAGATAAGTCATCAGTCCTGATATTCTAAAGAAGAAATACCAAAAGACAAACACGTGGTCAGCTACTGAAACATTTTAAAAACTTTGTTATGTACTAAAAAAAAAAGAAGATAAAAGCGCATCACTATATCATAAGATCTAGGGGAGCTGTTACATTCTTCCTAAAACCAGATCTTATGACTGGCCGGATATGAATACCAATGGCCGGATATGAATACTTCGAAACCTAAGTCTGAACTAAAATTCCATTCAACTACGCATAGGCTTCGCGCATATCTTCCGATTTACTCACACGCTCAAAAAAAAAAAAATATGAAAAAATACAATCCAGAATTTCCACTCAATAGCACCCACTCCTTCCTAAAGTAACAAAATAAGAACCGGAGCTGGGTTGAACCTAAGAAAGGACATAAAAATCCATCAAAGCGATATTTTTGGTAGTCGGGCGGGATCTCCCATTTCCAAAAGAGAACTCCCCAAAAGGCTGTCGCCGCAGTAAGTCACAAATCATCCTCCACCTCTTACCGTACGCCTCTGTGAACGCCTTTTACAACTTCACTTATTTCCTTCTTTCAACGAAAATGATAAATCGTTGTAAATGTCTCATTTACAACGATTTATCATTTTTGTATTTTACGTTAATACAATTGTTTATTTCTTTAAACTTTGTTGTTTCTTCTTTGTTCTTCCAACATACACTTAACACACACACACACACACACACACACACACACACACACACACACACACACACACACATATATATATATATATATATATATATATATATATATATATATATACATCGCAGATTAGAGGAAAAAGCTGACAAAGATAGATCTAAAATAAGATTAGAGATTTACGGATATTTTACAAAAATATATAACAATTATATAAAGTCAATTTTCAACCAATTGTTGTTGATTCAAGTAAATTCAAAAAGTTCGGAGTTTGCTTTGTATTCTTAGAAAATAAATACACACCGGACTTTGCAAAAGGTCATAGTCAATCAAGTAAAAAAATGTCAGTTCATCTACTCTAACCTATGCCAAGAGATATACGAAGTGGTAGGGGGATCAAAACACTCGCGGATAATTGAAAATACTTGATATTTTCTCTAAGTTAGTACACTTGATTTGTTTTCTTTTTAAATTTTCTCCTGTAAACGGTGGAAAATGGTATTTACTAAAAATTATAGTCTTCATATCAATCCATTCCGTCGGACAATTCATAAAACCATTTATGAAAAGATATATATAGAAAAATCAACTTACATAAATCTTAGCATGCAAAAAAAAAAAAAAAAAAAAAAAAAAAAAAAAAGAGGAAGAAAAATCATTGTAAAAAATGTAAATAAATTGTAGTTTTCGATGCGACCAAATTACTGGAAGTTTATTTTTACAATGTTAATTGCAGCTAGGACGACCAGATAATTTTGGCATAATTTTGTAGTTGTAAAATGGAAAAGGTACAATAAAATTTTTAGTAACAAGAATGAAAGAAAACCTATTTACAAATTAGAAGAGCATAATGTATATTAGTTTATTTATATACGTATTTTTATTTTTTCAAAAATAAAGCAACATATACGTCCTTTTCATTGAAGGGGAGAGAGAAAAAGAAAGAGAGAGAACCCGCCTCCCCCCATATTTTAGTAGTAGCACCCCAAAAAAAAATGGGTGTGGTTCGATTACATTGAATGGACTTGCAGCACGCCCACAATTCACGGGCGCTATCCCATTACTGATTGACACGTAGTCTTATGTTTGCTGCGTTACTGCCCGCGACCGGACCGGATCGGGCCGGGCCGGACCGGGCCTGCCTCGTTAATCATCCTGATCAGTAAAAGCACTCTTCTGCCAAACATATTGATGCCAGGTTTAGTGTGGACGCCCGATCGCCATAACGTAAACAGAAACCCCGATCTCAAACCGGCCAGGCCTCCAAGTAGCTGGGTTACAGGAGGACGCCACCACTCCTGGCAATGATTTCTAATCATTTAAGTAATCATAAACATACTTTCTGTACGTGTTGACCCTTACGTGATTATTTCATTTACGATTTCAGTATATCGTAACTAAATTTATTTGAAATGCCCTGATAGATTTGAATACATTGAAGGAAGCAAAAATATTTTAGAAGTAGCACCCCCCCCCAACAAAACAATAAAAAAAAACGTAAGGCCGTGGTTCGATTACATTGAACGGAGTGCAGCACGAACACAAGGGCGCGATCCCACTACTGATTGACACGGGGACTTTTGTCTGCTGCGTTTCCACCCTCGACCAGGCCGGGCCTCGTTAATGATCCTGATCAGCAAAAGCTCCCTTCTGCTAAACATATTGATGCCAGGCTTAGTGCGGGCGCCTGATAGCCATAATGCAACGAACAACAGAACCCCCGATCTCAAACCGGCCTGTAGTGGACCATGCGGTGTGTGAATGTGAGAAGAGAAGATGAGTTATCTCTAGGTTAAGGCTTCCGCTGGCCGGTCCAGCTACATAAGAATGTTGGACTTTAATGGAGTCCAAAGAAACAAACAAGACCGATATATATGTACAAAACAAATATATATTAACACGTGAATTACAAATAGATTAAAACACGAGTTACAATACATTGAAGACATGAATAAAATGTTACAGAGTCTGTGTGGAAAGTTGTGTGTGTGTTGTTTTTAGTTGAATGTCCGTACGGGTGAATTTTGTTTTAGCGTGTTCCCAGAATATGGGAAACGCTGGTTGTGTATAAGAGTTCACATATTGGAAATTTTTAGAGAAAGTTTTTTGTACCTCGCCCCGCGTGCGAGGTTTCGGCCCGCGTGCGAGGTTTCGGCCCGCGGCCGAAATCGACATAGTTGCTCACACGTGCGCGTAAGCAGAGAAAAAGAGAGAGAGAGGCGAAAGGTCAGCCAGTATTTATACTCCCGGGAGAGAGAGACCCCTGTTGACGGGTTAAGGAAATGAGGAGGAGCTAACTGCGACAGGCCGCCCGACCACGCCTCCAAATAGCTGGGTTACAGGAGGACGCCATCACTCCCGGCGACGAGTTCTGATCATTGATGCCAGGCTTAGTGCGGACGCCTGATAGCCACAACGCAACGTATAACAGAAGCCTCCGAACTCAAACGGGCCACGCCTCCAAGTAGCTGGATTATAAAAATAGGAGTACGTCGCCATTCCCGGAGTTTATGGAAGGTTATTCTTTTAGTCCTCTTGTACTTTGCTTCAGGACCCCATTTTTATTGATTAAATCTTTATTTGTCAATTGCCTTAAAGAACGTTGGATATATTTGTAGTAGTATGTGAATATATATGATCTTTTGTAGATGTCTGTTTATTAACATGACCTCATGATTTATATTTAACTCAAAATAACACAAAATATGAAACACAAGAAGGAACAAAAACGTTTTTATAACAACATTTATAATTATTATTGTGTAATCATGTACATGCATAGAGATTACTATTTTGTTGGTGATATATGCCTTTGAATTAAAGTTTTATTGATGAAATTGAAATATTTTATCTGAGCTCACAAAAGTTGAATGAATTATAAAGCAGAGAAATACTGAATAAACTGTAGCTTTAGAAAAGTATTTCAAAGAGAAAAGTTGTTGCGTGTTTGGAAATGTTTTGTATGTTTGTAATGTAGTTTGGAAAATTTCGTACATACGTGCATGCGTGAATATGTTTTTAACGTCTGACCGCACATGGTCGAGACGGGATCCTTTAAGTTTACACCTTCGCAGGAAAAGAGAAGAGAAGAGAGAGTGAGCAAGCTTGTGTCTGCTATTTATAAGTAATGTAATCACGTGACAGGCTCCCAGGAAAATGGCGGGAAAACTTGACTTGGTCACGCGCTGTAAAAATATTTGTACGTGGGCGGATTGCAACGCCCACTTGTGTGTTTATTGACCAATTAGAAGTTGAGATTTCCTGAAAATATTTATGAAGCTGGGTAAACTCTTTGATCCACTTTTTGCACAGATTTGTACAAAATTCAACATTGATAAGAAAGTGATAGCGAGATGCTAAATATTTCCTAGTTTTAATTTTGAAAAATGTAATTAAAATTGTACGTGTCTGTCTTTGTATGAAATTTGTTTACACATTATCATCTCAGCCATTATGGGTTATTTGATTTCGTCTCTAGTCTACTATCGAGTAGCGGGGGTTGAATAAAAACCGATAAACCAATATACATGAATAGCAAAAATGAATTCGATCCTCACTGGATTCGGAATATTATGACCTTGTGTCACTGTCACAAGCTTATTAAATTTCTCAAGGATAAAATACCGCAAAAAAGTAGTACGTATTTTGTTCTCGAAAAACAAGAACAAATAAACAAAGAAAAAGACACTTCCAGTTTTTAAAGAATTACCAAAAATCAAGAAATTATCGAATTTCATTGAATTTTTCAGTTTTATTCTTAATGAATAAAGTTTATATTTGATTTTTTTTATTTTTACATTTTTGTAAGAGTATTTTTTCAGGTCAATTATATCCCGCCTCTTTATCCTGGCTAATCCGTAGAAGTGAATTTTGTTTTTTTGGGGATTTTCTTAAATTTACATTTTTTAAATCTAAATCCTTGAAATTGTTATTATTAAAAAATATATATTTAATTAATATTGCATTATTATGCGACATTATTGAAAATATAGTCGAAAATCTTTAGAAAATAATTCGAGAAATGTTGAAAACTATTACTCATTTTAATAAAATATTATGCATATTTTTTTGTTTGCACAGGGAAAAAATATATATTCGTTTGTGAAAAATTGATTCTTACAGTCCGATTTTAAAACTCTTTCATATCTTGGTTGTTGACGATAAACGTGATATATTGAAGAATTGAAAAATTCAAAGTTTAATGCGATTTTCGAGTGTGAAAATATTTTAAAATAGTTTTATTTATTTATGTTTATTTATTTTGAAACTGTTTGATTTTTTATTCTATGGAAGCTCAAAAATTAAAATAAAAATATTCTGAGTTATGTCCCGTGAGTAACGTTCTTCCTCCCGAAACTCAGTTTCTATAGAAATAGCTATATAATCATTTCATTGTGTTTTTATGCATTCGAAAACCATTAAAATGTCATCATTGGATGCGATAAAATATTTTGACATCAATAATTAATAAAATTATCAAAAAATAATTTCGTGTAGTAATAATACCGCATAACTATTTTTAAAGTGTAAGAAATTGTTTATTCAAAGATTCATAAAGTTTACTTATAAAGTTTATTTAGTTTTATGTTTTATATTGAGTTATAAACACATGGGGTAGTGTTTACATTACATTACCGGCCGGAAGAGCTGCGGGAGCGGCCAACGGCAAAGGCAGAAATGTCTCTTGTTGGGCTCAACGGCCGAGTGTACAGATCAAAGGCGACTCATACCATATTCCGTGGTCTTCTGCAAGAGTTTGGAGAGGAGATGGACGCCTCCAAGTTACCTGAAAGGATCATGAGGAAAAAGAATCAAAGTAACACCCTATGCCGGATCAGTCGAGGCCCGCATCAACAACAGCCTCGCATCCCACTGACTCACTCCAGGTGTGACAAGTGGGCGACTGGAGCGACAAACACCATCAAACTACCAACGCAGGGTACAACCATCGGAACGTAGGAAGTTTACCCCCCATGCTTTGTAGAGAAAGAGTGGACGGACATGACAACATATCATACTGGAGGAGTGTTTTTTAAGACTCAAGGGGTTACTGGGCGTGAAAGAATTAGAAAACAGAAACGTTACTAAGGAGCGAGGACAAAAGAAGAGTAGACGGGACGATTAAAGTTGGTTGGAAAAGCACGGAATCAGAGTCCCCTCAGCGAAAACTACGAGAAAAGAAACTGTTAGCATAGAACTTACGGTTGCATCTAGTCAACTCAACTGTAAATTGATGAGACCTCGTCGGCAATCTAGTACTGCGCTTAAATTAAAAAGCCTAGGTGCCAACGATGAGCTTATCGAAACAATTACCATAAATGTATTTATAGAAAAGGCACAGGGAGGCAACTTTACGGCGGTGAGAAAGTGACTGAAACCGAGACCCCAGATCAGGACCAATAATATTGCTGATTCTTCTTCGGATTTTATCAAGAAGCTCTAGATAGCAGGAGCAGCGGACAATATGTGGCAGCAATATTCTAAGCATGGACAAATGGTAGACTTATAGATACGTAAGATAGATTCCGGAGAAAAAATTGTCTAGCTCGACACAGTGAACCAACTTTCTTAGCAGCTGAACTGGTAATGTAGTTTTTCCACTTCATATCAAGCGAGAACGTTACGAGGGTCGTTCAAAAAGTTCTCTCACTGAGAAAGGAGAGCCATAGCTGAACATTTTTATTGTGGCAACGCAGCACCACTTCTTATAAAACAAGAAAAACTAATTAAGATTTCTGTTTTAATTTCTGTGCAGGTGAGACCCATACAAGGAGATAATCTGACAAATCTAAAAATGGATAAAATCAGAAGCCCGAGTTGTGCTGATCTTCCTATCTGTCTCACAGATAAAACGTTTGCATTCACAACAGTTTGTGTTGACTTTCCGATCGCTGTTTTTCGGACAATACGAGCATCTTCCCCTCTTGCGGCTCTACTGCTGCCCTGACGTTGATAGTGTGCTTTGGGCTGCAGTGTCGCGCGCAACAAATACTCCCGTGGATTCAATGGCTCTGACATTTGGATTGCTTGCCCTGCGCAGTATGTTGGGCTTTGTCAGTTCCTTGTCTAATTCCAATAGGAATCGATATCTGCGATTTTTCAGGCAGCAGTTCCAGTCTTAGTTTTTCACTATCCAAATTATGAAAGTATTTAGGGCTCCATTCATGAAAACTCCCGGAGGCCACCTTGAGATACGTCTGGCACAAGAATATTCTCTTACCAATTTGTCTGCATTACCCACTCTGCCTTTGGTGCGGTCGTGTTCAAGTATTATGTTGGGCTTCTTGTGACTTTCGTTGGATACTGAATCATCAAGAAATTGAGCGGAAAGTATACAAACTGGTTTGTTTTTCTTTGGGACGTAGGGATCACTGCTACCCCGTCTGAGAAGATGAATTTCGATTACAGAAGGTCTCTACCTTTCGTAATTTCCGTCATTGCAGGAATGTTAGACATTTCTCAATGTTCCTGTAATAGTAATATTCTTTTCCAACATAAATTCTGCAGCTGTCACGGACCTAAAAAAAAGTCCGTCGTCAGACCGCTACCAGATCCAAATAATGGTTCCATTAAATCACATACTATGTGTTGTCCCAAGTTTTTTCTCTGGTGCACTTCCTAGGAAACTTTCTAGTTTAGACTTGCAAGTTGTACAAATATGACGCTTTCACTTCACGTCTGCATCTGCCCATACCTTGATCCTATAATTTGCTGATTTTGATTTCATGTACTGCCTCATTGGACATGCCACGGAATGCAACTAGTTGCTCATCTACTGTAATGTCTTCAAATAGTTCTAAAAGCTTCTTGCAATTTTTTACATGCCAGTCCCAAACATCACGTATAGCTGCAAGTTTATTGTTTGCCCTTCGTTGATCACGTGTTGATTTATCGCCAAACCTGATACAGGACGAAGTAAGAGCGGGGGTGGAGGAAAAGCGGATGACAAAAAATGGCAGGTTATAGCCAGCAGGGTGCGTGGACCAGGTGGGATGGTGTAGATCGGCGGAAAGTGTCGTGGTCAGATCTTTGGAATACCGACTTCAACTGATCTAGATTTCTGGTTTAGATGGTGTACGACGTATTACCAAGCGCGACCAACCTACACCTATGGGGAAAAATAGATTCACCAAAGTGCCCCTTGTGTTCGGGGAGGGCATCACTGCAACACATATTGAGCGGGTGCAGAACTGCTCTGACAGACGGGCACTATTGGTGGTGTCGTGACAAGGTTTTAGAGGCGATAGCGCTCATTATTGCTGAAGCTTTGCAGAGCAATAAACTCATCCCAGAAAGAAGAGCTATCCGCTTCGTTAAATCAGGTGCAAAGCCGAGCAAGAAGGTTGCAGGATCCCATTCACTGTTATCGTCCGCGTCGGATTGGCAGATGCGAGTCAATCTCGGGGAAACAATTGAAATTCCCTACACATATATCGTCCTCCAAATCCGTCCAGACATAATCGTTTATTCGGACGCCACAAAACAGATTATTTTGCTGGAGTTAACTGTCCCATGGGAGGAGCATATGCAAGAGGCTTTTGAGAGAAAGTACAGTAAATATGAAGGACTCTTAAATGATTGCAGAACTAAAGGATGGCGTACTCATTGTTTCCCGGTCGAGATCGGCTGTAGGGGGTTCGCCGGACAGTCAATGATACGAGTCCTTACTAGCCTAAGGATAACTGGACAAAAAAGAAGGCGGTCGATTCAAATGATCCTGGAGTCCGTCGAAAAGGCCACCAGGTGGTTGTGGATAAATAGGGCTAATGAGCGGCCCAAAATTAAAAATATGAACGTTCCCAATGCAGATGTACATACGTCGTAAATACCACCTCTAAATACTTTTAAAGCTGATTTGTATATATGTATGTTAAAATTGTATATATAGATGACGAAAAGCTTCAGAGAATCAATTTATTCGATTTGCATATTCAACGACTTCATTTTTGCATTTTACTGGTCTTTCGAGTAGATTTATTTTATTACAAAAACATTCTTACAAGTATTCCTTTTCTTTAATCGGAATTATATTTGTTTTCTCGTAATTACCCTTGTTTCGTTTCTGGTGTTTTTTCTTCTTCTTTTTTTGTTGTCATATTTACTATTTTTTCCAGTTTCCTTTATGGATAATCTTTTTCTTTTAAGGAGTAACTTATTTTAGATAAATTTACACGCTATGTTTTCTTTTAACTATTATTCAGTATGTAAATATCTTGATTAATTTATTTTAAGCAATTTTAGTTATGTTATTTCTCTTAGTTTTTAAAACAAATTCCTTCCGGTAAGGATAATTTTTTTTGGTGGTGGTGGTGGGGGGGAGTAACCTATTTTATCTAAAATTTACACGTTAAGTTTTGATTTTTTTAACTAGTATTTAACATGTAAATAGCTTGATTAATTTTTTAAGCGTTTTAGTTAAAAGTTTTTTCTCTTAGTTTTTAAAAGATGTAAATAGTCTAAGTCATTTTAATCACTTTATTGTAAACAGTTTATTAAGTGTAGTTTTGAAAAGAAGAAAAGAAAGAAAAAATAAGAATAAAAAGTAAAAAAAAGAGAAAGACCAAACAAAGAAATTATTTTAGAGAAATTAAAAGGGGAGGAAGAGAAAGAAAAGTCGTAAGACAGGCCAATATAATAAATCGTTTTTTTTTGTATATATATATATATATATATATATATATATATATATATTTAGTTTACGAAAAACTAGGTAATCCGTGTGGGTAGACCCAATGAGGATAGAATCCAGAGAGGTCAATGTAAATCAGAGCTAATAAATCAGAGCTAATATATATATATATATATATATGTGTGTATGTGTATATATATATGTGTATATATATGTATATATGTATATGTGTATTTATCGGTTTGTTTTTTTCTCTTCTTCCAAAAACACTCTGTCTTGGCCGCATGTAGGAAGATCAGTACAACCAAGCATACCCGATCTATAACATCGAATAGCCTAAGTGAAGTCTTGATTGGTTGCTGTTTACTGGGGCAACTTATATAATGCACGTCCTAGTGGCAAATTTTGATTCTGGGTGCGAACCGAATACTGATCCTATTCGGTCGGGTCGCCCATCGAAGAAGTCTGTTGTTTATTTAGACCCGAAACTTCTAGTGACATGGGAGCAACAACACTGACGACGCACCTAGATTCGGCAATTAAAGGTGTGTTTTAATAATAAACCGAAGGATGTGCGCAAATCTGTCTCTGTGCCATGGCAGCAGTAAAAACCGCTCGGCGAATGTCCTCATCTGTTGTGCAGATTTCAGAGATCGTCTCCTTTTGGCACCGAAGAGCTCCAGCAATCAACAGGACACCAGAAATGCTCTTATTTCACAGGATCTACAGATAGATATCCAAGTTCTCATTCTGTTCGGAGGGGCATTTGCATTGAAATTTAACGCTTCAGCATTGGTGAAAGTGCATATAGTATCTACAATTTGGTCATCAAAGAGCATGTGGAAAACTTCTGACGTAGTGATTGCAGCATTAGTTAAACTGATGCGGGACACATATAAAAATCAAGAAAAAGTTAGTTGTCACTGCAGGATCACTAAAATGTCATTCTGTGGTCCTCCGAGGAATCCCATTGGTATGTTAAGGGCTAACCGAGAACTTGGGCCTGCAGGGTGGACCCCAAGAATACTGACAGCAGAGCAGATGCTGAAAAGGGTTGACATTTCTGACTCGTTTCCAAGCTGACCCTGAGAATTTTCATCGCAGATTCGTAACTCAAGATAATGCCTGGGTTTACCACTTCATACCTGAATCAAAGATTCAAAGCAAACAGTGGAAACACTCTGGTTTTCTACCTCGAAGATGTTCAAGGAGGCGGCGTCTGTTGACAAGATGATGGTTTCAGTTTTTGGTGATTCTGAAGGCGTAATCATGATAGACTACATGGAAAAGGTGAAAAAATATTAATGTACAGTACTATGCATCAGAATTAAGTCAACTGAAAGAAGCAATCAAGTCGAAACGCAGAGGTAAGACAGGTGTGCTCTTGCTCCATGATAATGCGCCCATTCTCAATGCTCAGGTTGCAGTAGCTGAATCAGCTAACTGTGACTTTAAATTGCTACCCCACCAACTGATTCACCAGACTTTGCCCCATCTGACTTCTTCCTGTTTTCTAAACTCAAATCCCACCTGCGTAGTCACCATTTTGGGAACAATGATAAGATCATATGTGCCATAGAGGAGTTTTTGGAGGACCAGGACACCAGCTTCTTCCGTGATGGGATTGCAATGCTTAAGCATCGTTGGACCAAGGGTTGTGATGTCAATAGGGACTATATTGAAAAATACTGAAAAACTGTCTTGATTTTTCAACTCCTTCTGGGTGAGGATTAGAACCTTTTGAACAACCCTTTGTTGTTTCAGTGTTACTAACTTAATCTAAATACTCTTTGTGTACATTTTTATACTTTTTATATTTCATATCACCTCTGTACCGTTGTTCGGGATAAGACAACACAGGTTCTGTATTAAGCTACAGTCCTCTTTTTTGTCTGCCAACTCTGTGCTAGTTGGGCTTTCCTCCCCATTCTTACTTCCAGCACACTTGCCCTTTATTACTTTCGGCTACCACAGACTCTTATCGTCCGGCATTCTTCACCTTTATTATTTCCGGATATCTCAGATCCTTACTTTCAGCAGTCTTGACCTAAACTACCCGGATATTGACGCCACATTGGCTAATATTTTCCGCTGCTTCAACATGGATTTCATCAACAGACTTAACCAGCAACCACGCAACACCATCATCCTCTACTTCAGGCACTTCTATCTCAACGTAACTCATCTGGTTGATCGGCGTTAATGGACCTGCTTAGAACAGCCCTGAACTTCTGGCTACATTACGTCCCTGCTTCCGGCTTTCCTGTTAACCTAACTCACCTAAAATACTCTACGGAAGTTTCACCAATGGATTTAGCCAGCAACTGCACAACGCCAGCACCAGACATAAAATACTACGGAAGGGTCACCATTGGGTTTATCCAGCAACTTTTCACCATTTTCCCTGGACATGTGAACTGAACTTTCGAACTGTGGACTTATATGCCAACTTAACCTACAAGGACTCTACTTTTAACATTTAGCCATAATTATATTATCTAGATCTTCTATCCAGTCAGTTTCTATTCAATTTACTTAATTCTGCCTCCATTACTTGATTCTTTGTTTGCTCATGTTCCTTTAAAGGAATCACTACCATTGTATCCAATGTAAATAAATTTTGTATTAATTTTAAGTTTGTCGTTTGTTGTCCTCTTGTTGACCTGTCAGATTTCACGGCTTTAATTTTAAAATGTTAGTGGGTCTCTTGTGACTTATTGTACTTATTTGGGGGGCATACGACATGTTATATCGCACCCCTTTGCAAATAATCTGCATGACTGTGAAAGAAAAAAATTGTATAATGCTTAATTGTATATTCGTCACTTATTTTTCTTGTTTTATTCTCTTGCATATTACTATTGCTCAAGACATTCCTCATTATTGACTACTACATTCATTAATAAATGTTAGCATTTAATTTATAATTTTCTAGTATTGGTTCCTTTTTTAGATATTTAATAGTTTATTTGTAGTCGCTGGAGTTGGATCATTTTTTCATTCATAAAGTTTTATATTTAACAACTTTCATGTAATGACCTGATTAGTGGTTATTTAATATCACTAATTTTAGTTGATATTCGCCAATTTACAATAATTAGTGTAATCTCAGGTTAATTATACTTTAAATCAGCTAATATTCCTCGAATAAAGTTTCCGAAAAGTATATTTTATTTTTAGAAGATTTTTTAATAAAGAGATTTACATTTTTATAACAGTTTGCTAAAAATGGGGGCGACACTAATAAAATTTTAGAAATTTTCAAAACGAAAAGTCCTTCCAGTCAATTTAAATGAGTTTTGAAATACAGCATATTATTTAGTCTATTTGAAATATTAAATTTAATCTATCAGCTTGAAATTAAAACTAAAATAAAAGCTTCAAGCATTCATTTTTAAAAATTTATTTTAAACGTTAGGTATCGCGAATCTTTAATAGCTACTGATATTAAATTAGAACATTAGTTAATATTATTGCAGGATAATTCAATATTTGCTGTGAGAAAATAATTTCAAACTGGAATATACACCCTTTTTCTGAAAAGGGTGTCAATTACAATACAAAATATGATTACGCAATAATGTTACAAATATTTTATTATATCGATCGTTTTCAATTTTTTCCATTCAGCTTTGTTAGATTAAGTAGACTTTTGACGTTAATTTGTCTAGGGTTGAAGAAAGTGAATATCTCCCTTTTAATAATTTACCTATGTCTTAAGGGACACCTCGAGGATCAAGTGAGATCCAATTGACGAGAACAGTTAGTTGCAACTTAACTCACGGTGGAAGCAGGCGCGAGATTCAATTGTGCTTCAGTTGACCATAGTGGATGGTAGCAATGCATATGTGCACGAAATAGGAACCTAAGGCATATCACCAGGACTGTAACGTGTCCCTCTTGGGAGCGATACAAGTAAGTCCTTATTTACATTTGCCCCCTTCACATACTGCTTTTTAAAAATGTGTTTTGATTTCTCTGTGTGGGATAAGTTGTGGCGTATTCATGTATACATCCTTAAGGAAAATTCTGGTCTAAAACACTAGCATTTTATATGAATCACATTACCGAAAGCATCTCGCTGTGAAAGAGGTCCCGCATGTAAAACATCTCGTTCACAGTATAAATCTCATTTTATTCAACAGCGGAAATGGCGTGTTGACAGATTTTCAAATACGCCCACTCTAATTCCAGCCGCCCTAAATTCGGAATAAACAGTCAAACATATTCATAGATTACGAATTTAAATGCCCATTAAGGAATTGTATTCCTGATCAATCAAATTTCGTAAATAATTATATAGGTCATACTACAACATGTTTGACACGAAGACTCACTCTACACGTTTCTGACCATAGGTCAATTAGATTTCATTTAAATATTCATGGAGACTTATCGGACCCTATTTGTAAAACTCTGAAATTCTATTTACTATTTATTCTTTTGTAGAAGTAGTTAGGTTAACCTATTTTCCGGTTTACACGCGTCTGTTTTTTTTTTTTTGCATCCGGAGTAGAGTTTTATCCTTTGTTTCCTGCTTAGGATTGGAATTTCAGATCCTTCTAAAGCCTATTACTTCTCTTTCACTGCTGGTGGTCCCTTTTATTTTGGTGGCATTCTTATTCTGTAAACCTGTACCTCGCTTCTTTTATTACTTATATTTGTATACTTCAGTGTTCTATATAAAATGTTTTCCGGTATAACTCATTTTTAGAATCCATTTTTTGGGGTTAATCTAGTTCTTCCTTTCGTATCACAGATATACTAATGCTTATAGTTATAAACAGGTTAGTGTAATAGTACCCCCCCCCCGTGATTCTCAACGAGCCGTAGTAACTTCTTTGACTGTTGATAACTAAAAACTGATTTAATAAAAAATATAGAAGAAATTAAGTGTATTTAAGGAATAAAGAATTATTAACTTTTGGGCAGCAATAATTCGTAAGAATATAATGCACTTTGGTTTTCGCACTGTATTCTTGTCTATTAGGGCTAGTGTCTGAATGTTTGTTAGTGACAGAAGCAGAATTAGCGAGACGATCTGGATTTATTCTTTGTTTCCCTTTTGTTGTCTATTTTTCTCGGCTGCGTCCGTCGCGTTTATACAAGGAAATTTACTAGGCCTGACATTCATATATAAAATATTTTTCGATAAGATATTTATATGACCTTATTCAATAATAAATGTCACTTTTCAGAATGCAGTCAAGCTGAACTTTAAGCCTGAATTTTGGGTACGAAATAAATATTTCCGAGAGGCATGATGTCTATTTTGGAATATGGGAACCATAAATCTTTGTCATGTTGCATCAAAGGCACCTAAAAATTGATGAAAACGCTTCAATTTCGTATGACTCTGTGGGTGATTAGCGTAGACAGTTATGTATAAGTTTAGACTTTCTACGGTCTGTCTTATTACTTCATTAACATTCTCTGGCCCATTATGAATCATCAATTCTAAGAGCACTCCGAATCTAGGGAAATCTTCATTCATCAACAAATTTGTAACTATCTGTGCAGTCTTATCCTTTACCACATATGCTTCAAACCAATTTTGTAATTAATCTACAAAACTCACTGTATATAAATTTAATCTGAGTGTGCACGTATAAAGTTCTGATGTATCTATTCTTACTGTTTCGAATGAATAAGAAGGCATGCCAGTCTGCATTAAGGCAGCGTGACTGCTCTTCTTCCTGTTCGATATAATCTTAACCAATAGTGCTTTCAGCTGATCAGTTTGAAAGTTTTGTCAATTCCCACATGTCTCATCTTTTTCATCTATTGTTTTCGGAGATTGTTTTGTCCGCGGTTGGCTTTAAGCCAGACATTTGCTCTTGGAGTCACCTGCTGTAAGTGATTCCCAGAGCTGTTATGGAAGTGATCGAGATAGAGGCTTTTCGTGCTGTTCATATATATTCGTGAAGCTGGTCCGTTTTTGTCATTATATTAGAAACCTTTCTGCATAAATTGAAGACAGTCTCTGTCTTGCATGGAATTATGTTGCCTCGGCCATGTTCTCTGCGTATGTCTATACTTGTAAGGAGCAAAACTGAGATTATGAAAGTCAACAAAGAAATCGGAAAGTTAGACACTGTATCAAAGGACACAATAAACGGCTTTGTCTGTTGGCTTGCGACCCTTTCAATTAGATGGGCAAAATACACTGAACCTCCAACTGGAAAAGAATTGAGAAAAAGGATTACAGAACGTCGAAACTGCAGTTAGTTGATCTAACCAAACAAAAACTATTTGAATGGAAAAGCTGAGCGGAGTGCATCGCACAATCTACTATCGCTTTTTTGACCACTATCAGTACTTCCATTTCCGTTTACCTAGCTTAACCTAGGGATGCTGGACACTGAGATCCGTTGGCATAGCTTGCAGTTACATTTTTTTTTACAGTGAAGTTCACCCTGTCCAAGGTCCTGGGATACTCGAGGTAGGGGTTATAGTAAGAGGTAGTTTATATGGATAAGAGAAAAAGATAACGTTTAACGCTAGACTTGAACAGGTTAAGATTGTAGTGATCGGGGAAACATCCTCTTGGGAGTCGGCTCCACGGGGCAGGGGTTCGTGAGAAGAAGCTGCTCGAATGGAATATGGAGGGAATGTAGGTGGTTTGATACAATGGCAGTGACATGGCGGATCATAACTGTGAAAGTTAGAACTGTACGGAACCAAGAAATACAGTTCGTCCGAGAATTTTCCATGGAAGTTGCGATAGAGCAGTGAGAGGCTTGCCACATGCCGCCTGTGAAAATAAGGAATTGCCCACAAGGCTGCGTAGATGCTTTTGAACTTTATCAAGGGTAGAAACTGAGGACTGGGAAGTTTTATCGGAGATATGGCAGGAGTATTTCATTAATGATATGACCTGGTTCTTGTAAAAGAGTTTGGTACTTACTGGAGCGGTATGAAGAAGCGACCATTTTCCAGCATCTTTAGTGATGGAACGTATATACGAGTTCCACTTGAGGTCTGGAGTAAGCTTGAGACCAAATGGGCATTCAAGGCCGGTTGTCTCGCCGAGAGAACACGCGTTCATTATGATAGGTGAAAATTCAGTGCCTGTTGGGTGATGATGGAGTGTTGCTGGTTTAGTTTTTGAGGTATTGAATGTGACCAGACAGTTATTCCCCCATTGGGCTGTTAGAACTCGGTCACAGAGGTGATCAGCTGCCAGGTTCTGGTCATTTAAACTATTGGAGGTACACCCATATACTGTTGGACCATTTGCACAGATATTTACTAAAGCTCGAAGTATGTTTGTTAATATAAAGAGAGAGAGAGAGAGAGAGAGTCAAATCACGCCTTGGCGACGCCTGCATTGGTCCCTTGGGCCTCAGGGGACTGGCCATTAAAAACAATCTTAATGGACCCACCTATTAGTAGGAACTTAATAACGAAGAAAACTCTTAGAGATTCCATAGCTGGAGAGTTTATATAGCAGCATGCTATGCCACACCGTGTCAAAAGCCTTCAATATATCTAAGGTGATCGTCCTTGTGAAGTATTGCCGAATGCCTCACTGATTATGTACGTAATGACAGTTAAGATATCAGCAGTAGGCCTAGCAGAGCGAAATCCATACGGTTTGCAGTGATTGAAGTAATCAACAACTTTTTGTTGTTGATAATCTCAGAGTTTGCTGATGACACTAAAGAAGTTGATGGGTCGATATTGCGACGGGTTAGGGTGAGACCAAAAATGGAGTACTGCTGCCATATCTCGGATGGAGCTTCCCAGTCCTCAGTTTCTACTTGATAGAATTCAAAAGCATCTACGCAGCATTGTGGGCGATTCCTTATTTTACACCCTACAACCCTTTTCCCACAGGATCACTTGCATTTTTGAAAACAGGACACGCGACTGACACCTTCCATTAGTGTTGGATGGATTTCTCCTTCCGTAGTTAAATAATTTTGCCAAAATTAGGGATAACTCTTAAGAATAACCATTGCGTTTTTATCCAGAATGGTAGACTTCTTAGGATTAAGACTTTTGACAAGTCCCGGGCCTTGATAGAGATATTACAAAACGGGTGTTCCGTGAGATGGTGGAATCGGTGGGAGAAGATGGCTTTTGTTATCTAACAGAGACTTAGAAGTAAAGTTCACTGCGAAGAGATTAGCCTGACGAGGATGATAACTTAAGAGTCATTTATGATAATATGCACTGACGCTTTACCTTTATTGATAATTTTGTTCCAGATTTTTCAAAAATCAGCGGAACAAAGGTTTTGCTATCAACCTTGGCTTGAACTGGCTTGTGCATAGCTTTTCTTTGTATTTTCTAAAACTCTCTTGCAATGATTGAGGGCAGTTCTGAATGCAGAAAGGGTCCTACTACATTGTACTCTGTGATAGAAATTGTCGTAGTGTTTACGGTGAACTATGGCTGCAGAACAGTCTGGCGTGAACCGGGACTAGCTGGCTATCGTTTTCGATGATATTTTTATAGGAGATAAAGCTTTCTGTGCCAGAACAGATACATTCAGAGATAAGGGCGGCATCTCTGGAGGCTCTAATTTTATGAATGCTGAGAGAGGAGCTTCTGCCATGTAAGACCTGAAGCTATCATAGTCAGCTTTGGAGTACCGAAAAAAAAGAAGTATTATGAAACGGGACATCAAGAGATGCCTTTGATTTGGCATCAACACTGGCCAGTGAGTGGTCTGAAGTGCCCAAAAGAGGTAACACTTGAGCGGAACATTTTTCAGGGTAAGATGAGATGAAGAGCTCTGGGTAGTTTGTTTGATGTTCTGTTGTATCGGGAACACAACTGGGTTTAACCTATGATCCGTATAAGCGACTGAGAAGTCGTGACGGTATTTAATAATTTAAAAAATGCATAATCATTAAATATTGATCGCTTTGTTTTTCATAGACTTTTCATAATTATTAACAAATCAATACCTTCTTGTGAAAGTATTAATTTTACATAGGTGGAGGCAGCAGGTTAATACTTGCCCTGGAACCTGACCCTTATTGCAGTTCTTACAGTAATCGTCACATAATTTTATATTAATATTTATTAAACGATTTTAAAAAGTTTATTTAAAGTTTCAGTAAACAATTTCAGGTCCTGAAATCTATAATTTTTATGTAAACTCCTAATATATAATTTAAAATCTTATCTGCTCGCATCTTAAAAAAAAGAAGAGGAGATCACTGCATTATTGTTTTTCATGGCCAGATCGGAAATAGAACATGCTAGATAAATGCTCCTGGCACCAAGAGAAAGTCCTGTAAATTTTGAGGTGTATCAATTCAGTTGGATTTGTTGATTCATCTATTTCATAAAAAAGTAATGTTATAATGTATTTATTGGTCCATAAGTTAAGAGTCATCGTTGATTTCAAGTCAGTCGATAATGCAGTAAATGTCTGAATGTAAATTATGAAAATATAGACATTAAAACAAAGATGAAACCGAACGTTTGCATCATTTATAATAAGGTGAATCTAGTAAGAGAACGACATAAAGGTCGTATGTTAAATAAATGTGGTTTAATCACATTTGTCCTACTTTCGTTACCATTAGTAAAAAGGATAAACTGTTAGTCGAAGTTTTGTATTATTGATCTTTAAAAATGTATTAATCATCCATAGCACACTTATGTGGAAATCTGTTTCTACAGATATTCTAATCTTCTTCAATCATTTAAATTCTGCAGACTTAAATATCAATAATTCTAACAAAATATGTTTGCTTCACAAGAAAATTCAAATAGGGTTTGCTTAGAACGGTATCATCTCCAGTCATGCACCGGAAAAACAAAATGAAACATGTTCAAAATGTTAAACTTTAATAGACACAAACAACAAACTTTGTTCAGGTTTTTCAACATTAAAATGCCGATTTAATAAAATAATATATATATATATATATATATATATATATATAAAATCATGTATTCCTCTTCCACTAAACATTTGCCATAACACTTCCAGGGATGATAGCGCTGCTTTGGCTGATGTTTCGACTCCTCCGTACTCAAACTTTATAATCTCCGGTTTTTCTATAAAATATTTAATTACATGTGATGATGCAACATCAAAATTGGATGAGCGTATCAAATTATAGTATACTGTTGAAAAGGATTTATTTTATCCTCCATAAATTAGATATTTTTTTTCATCATTCTGTTCCAATGAAACTCATATACCGAAATTCTTTATTCATTCGCTCTTTATTTGAAATGGTTCAACATTGAAATTTGTAATTTTCTGTGGTTTGGGGCCCATTCTAAAACAGTCAAATTTTCTTGGGTTTCTAAATTAAAGTTACGATAGTAAGGAATTGTCGCACTATTGAATTTATGCAAATAGAAAACAAAAATCCTGAAAGCCTTTCGATGTTAGCATCAGTGTGCAGTAAACTTAATGGAATTAAATAAAGATTTACTGATTTTTGTTTTACTGATTTTTCAGTATTTAAAATACTGAAAATTGAAAATAAGATGAAAGTATCGTTTTCAAGAATCTCTCTGAATGTAAAAATATCGGAAATTTTATGTTAAACATGCAATCGTGTCCACAAAAAAAAAGAAAAAAGAATATTGATTTAAATAATGGTTTTTGTCAGGCTGAATCTGTTTGCAAAGCAAATACTGATTTTCATGACAAAAAATATGAGTCAGTAAAAATTATTCTCTTTTTCACGCATGGTTTTAAAATAATTCACAAACAAAGCAACATTTCAACCCAAAGCAACATCGGATCCACGACTTGAACCCAGTTTCAGGCAAATCGGCATATTTTCACGTGGATGACGCCGTAAACCCAAAGAACCAAATCCATCATCAAACACATTATAATTATAATTTCTTTTATATTCGTCCTTGCTACCAGAACCGGACTTTCTCTCTAATTTAACGACAGATCTGTTGGCGTAGTCCCGCGAATTAGTTGAAGACGTCGGTGATCCTGGTGTGCTAGACAGGGGCTCCACGACCGTTCTCCTTCGACAACAATACACGGAGATAGCAATTGCAATGCTTATAACTACAGCACCGCCTACAGTGATGCCCAAAATATCCTCTGTGAAAGAAAAAAAACAACAAAGTTTATGATTAAAGCATTAGGGCTAATTATTTAAAGACCAAAAAAAATAAATAAATAAAATTGATAAAACAGCAAATTTCGTTCGTTTGTATAGGAGATAAAGAATGATATGGATAGATAGAGTGTGTGCATGTTCATTATAAGCAACGAATGCAGTATATTAGAGAATAGAAAGACAGATTAGATGACTAAATGGTATGACCAAAAACTTATTAAAAATAAAGAGTACTAAAATACCATCAGACAGTGTTGGTGTTAGGAACACATGTGTCCCAAGAGTCTGGTAAGAGGCCATCACTATTCCATGTCAATTTTCATAAAGTAGAATTCATATAAAATTCAAATTTATTGAAGTCTAATTATATCCAGTAATTTTCATTTTAATATATCTGAAATGGGTAAAATAAAAATAAATATTACCGATTGAGCAAAAAATAAAAAATAAATGGGAAAACATTATGTATGCTTTTCTTCGTCATCACCAAAAAAATTACTAAGTGATGATCAGCGGGATAAGTGAACTTGTCATGGTTATCTTCAGTGTCAGTAGGTGAGCACATTGATGACTTGCAAAAGAAAACATTCGTACAAATGCAAGAGAAGATTGCATTAGTGCTGAACTTATCAAGTATAGCTTAGGGTTTCTTTAACTGCAAATTGTTAACGCCTTCAACATTATGGGGAAAAAACCCCAAAAGAATTTCACATTTTAATCTTTGAGTTAATTATTCTCGTTAAAAGAGTTTTCATAAAACAAAAACCATATTGGAACTATGAATTCTTACCCTGCTGCTAAACCACACCTTTTTAAGAGTCAGTTTTTCTACTTCTATTTTTCTACTACAATCGTAAAAAGTACATTTATCACAAAATAAGTCAGCACAATAGTTACTTTATTTCTAAACAAGTTAAATAAAAAAAAGAAGTTATTTTCATATTCAGGTCATTTTTGTTCTAGAATTCATAGTCCCAATATATCTTTTCCATTAAAACTGTTTTATTGTGAATAATTAAAATGCATATATTTTGTACACCCTGGTTAACGGATTAGGAAGCTATAGATCGGAAGCTTTACCAAATTATATATTATTGTTATAAGAAAAAATATACCAAGAAAAGACGACTACAGCAGCGAACTAACGCAAACCGAAATCTTCGCTCAAAGTGGAACAAAGATTTGAGATATGCCTTTAGTTTGCGAGTGGGAGGGATGCATTAGGACTTGGCCTTTAGTTAAGAATGTCATGTGTCAGGCCTAAACACAGATCTGTGCACTGAAACAAAGTGTTGATGGCTTTGAACGTGTTGACGTTCTTACAGTTTTTTTTGTTTTTTTAAGAAAAAAATTAAGATAATTGGTTCATCTAAGAATTAATCAACTAATATCTAAAGAAAAATATCTTAAAATAAGAAATATATTATTCAGAAATAGGTCAACTTTACAGCCGTAAAAGCAAAAGATCATAGGGGTGTTATTCTGGAGAATAAGAGTTCTTGTAAAATATTGTAAAATATGTTACGACAGGGAAAAGTAAAGAGTTCTTTTACATACTTTGGGAGAGTACTATGTTCTTTAATGAGTGACTATTTGGTATGAGTAATCTCAAAAATTAATTTATTGTAAGGAAGTTATACATCTTGAAGAGTGTTGTTGGTTGTTTTGCATTGCGTTGGACAAGTGAATAAATTTTCAGTCATCTCTAGTCATCGTCTCAGAGAGTTATTTTGTTCTTGTAGACGCTGCGAGCTATTCTATTTTTAGCGTAGACTGAGAAAAAAAGAATGGTTTTAGTTTGTCTTTTTACAGTGACATTAACCCTGTGCAAGGCCCGGTGCCACTCAAGGTAGAGGGTTACAGAATAAGAGGCACGGTTTATGCGGATATGTGGGGGAAGGTAATGGTTGATCCTAGACTTAAACAGAAGATTGTACTGATCGGGAAAACGTCGTCTTGGGAGTCGACGACACATGTATTTAATGTAATAGAATGATTTTTACATCTTATTTTAATATCATACCCAAATAAGTACATAAAAAATATTTATTTAAAAGTATGTGTTAACTTACCTGAAATAATATTAATTCTTTACATACATACATTCAATTTTTTTAACAAAGTAAATATATCCGTACATACACGTGGTATATTATAATTGATGTTTGACAATGTATCGTGAGTAAAAAAAAAAGTTGATAAAAGTGGCTGAGGCCTCCAGAGCGTTGCTGAAGTTCTTCACATTTCCGGCCCTTCTCAGCAGGCTTGCCCCCCAATTCGGGGTATTTAGCACGGGTACTGTATCAACTCAACTAAGGTAAATGACTTGTAAGCAAACAGATCCGTAGGTGAAATTGTTCTAGCGGATTATAGTGTAAAAATGGAGTTAAGTGAAAATGTCGATATTCTACCTGAAGAGACTGTGGAATATAGGGATGAGTGTTGTGTTCGTTAAAACAAGTACTCGAGGAAGTGTAAGAAAAACTCCAGAAGCAAAAAGTCCGAGGAAGAGGTGATAAAATTCAGACTAAAACAGTGTTGTAGTTGACATGAGTACAGGAGATTTTTAAAGAGTTTTACTTGATCCGCAACATCAAATACTGCTGGTGTGAGTTAAAATAATTATAGCAGGACTAATACCACCATGACTAACACTTATCTCTGCCAGTTTCTCTTTTTCTGAAACAAAAATCTCATATCAATATTATTATTAATGATGATTATATAATAAATGCTTATTACCTTCACTCAGGTAGGAACAACCCCACTCATCGTAGATAGCATTCAAGTGTTTTCTGTACACTACCTCTGTAAGGTTTTTAGCCGTTGGTCCGCAGTTCATCAGCGCGACGTTTGTTGCACAGGCTATAATTTCATTGATAAAACTGTTAAAAAGAAAGGTTTCATTTAATTCTCGATAGGTAGTTAATTCTTACTGTTAATTAATTGGCATTTAAATTATCATTTAGATGAACCCGATTCCTTTAGACAAATGGATGCATAAGAAAAGAAAATCGAATGCAGACTAATGAAAAGACATCGCTTAAAGTTATAGTTTTCCTTAATAACACATTTTCAATGAAGAAAATTTATTTTAAATATAATATGGTCCTTGTTGTATCGTAGATTTCTCTAATCTAAATTTTGGTTTCTTTGAATTTGTTTAGTGATTCTAGCAAATAATAATATTGGAGTCACCTGTTCAAGGGAGAATTCGTCCTCAGACGCTAATATTTAAAAATTGGTCCTCATATAGCCAATATTAAAAAATGAAAACAAATGTATGTGGGTGTAACATTGCCCAATTGAAGTGGCATATTATGAGATATTGCTTCCCCAAGAACTGGTTATGAGTGAATTATGCTTGTTTCAATACAAGACGAAACAATAAAAAAAATGAAAGGTGGGCTCCACCTCCTTAACATAAAATAAGTGATGGCTACCTGTAACGTCACGTATAATGTAGGAAATTCTTGATCCTATACGCATACTCACTCTTGTTAGCATTAATCATTTTCAACACACGCTTCTTTTAATAACATCTGGATTTTATCTGAAGGATTTTTAGCCCCTACTATGTTTCGTTTTGAACTCCGATTATTTTGAATTCTTATTTTCACTTTTCATATATCATAGCCTTATTTTATTAGTGTGTTTTTTTTGTGAATAAATAATTCGGCTATGACTACCCATAACTTCCCGAGATTAATTTCTTTTTCCATGCCTGAAAAATCGTATAAAGTCTTTATCTATTCTAAAATCATTGGAATTTTGCTTTTTCAGAAGTTTCCTTGCGAATTAATATTTTTTCTATTTTTCAGTTTTTAATCTATTTTCACGCGCTGCGTCGCATTCAAACGAATCTTTTGAATACTGCACACAATATTAATTCATTTTCCTTCATATGCATTTAATATCAGAATAAGAAAAGCTGCAAAATTAATGTGCAATCGCATTTTTTTCTGTTCTGGAATTCATCTAACTTCATCAATAGCATCATTTGCATTTGCTTTCAATGTTCAAATCAAAATTCCTTAAGTTAGATTTTAGTAATTTTCTTAATCCATAAACTTTGACTAATGATATTTTGAGTAAAATTTAAAATGGTTAAGCAGCGCATGCAACTGAAGCATTTTTGGTGCAAAATGCTTATAATAATTTACGAGTCCAAGAAAAACTTTCGTTGTTTTTTTTTTGTTTTTCTTAAATACTTGTGACATTTTGCACGGCCTTGTTTTTGCCTGAATATGTTTATAATCGGACCTGGATGTTTATTTTTGGTACAACTTATTTTTGATACTTATTTTTAAAATATAAATTACTGTAACCTTATAGGGTAAATTTGCCAAATATTGTACCCATAATTTGTTGGAAAATTGTCAGTAAAATTTAATGCAAAACAACCTATTGTAATGAGGCATATTGTTAAATTTACAGTTTCTTCTAGGTTGTTAACTGAAGATAGGTAACTAAAAGGTCAAAGTTAAAAAAATATCATTATTTATTGCAAATAGCTCATCTGTAGGTAACACTCACTGCCGAAACAGTCCAGGAAACACATTCATTACACCTATATTCTTAAAAAAAAAAAAGCAGCCAGTGTTTTTAAACTTCTAAAATAGACATACGGCTTTAGGCAGATTTCCAAGCAGCTGATCACGTGATCAACATTTTGTTACAGCCGATGGCAACTAATGAATGGTTGTCTTAACCTCTTTTACTGCTGTGTATGTATATTAAACTTTAAACTCTGCTGGCGGTTTATATTGTCTATTAAATAGTTATTGCTTTGATCTCAGTCTTATTCTCTTTATTTCAACATCTGTATATTTCATAACACGTTTGCTTCCAAGCCTCATTTCCTTTGTTGTTAATCTTGGTACAAGCAACTTTGTTTTAAAGTTGTTTCATATATGAGGCAAGGTTATAATAGGTAGAATTTATTACCCACGACCCACCGGCGTGTCGTTCGGTATCTGAGTTCATTTTACAACCCAGAGGCCCACACAAATACATTTTACACCTCTCTGCATGTAAAAATAAAAAAAATAAAGAAACCCTGTAGAAATTCCAAAAGGAAAACGAAATAAGACAAAAAATAAAAAATATTTAAACATTTTTTGAAAAGTTGTGGTTCTGGTGAATGATGATCTCATAAGCAATCAATCATAGCATCCCACTCCGAATAATCCTTATAAAAAAGAAATTGGAAAACGACCCAACAGAGAACCTTGAAGGCATACCACCACAACACTCCTGCGGGTCGTGTAGGAACCAACGGGTTAATGGAATTTGTTCGTCAAATAATATTGCCTTCTGTGTAAACTCATTACCTACAATATACACAGTCCTTCCACGAGAGAACACTGCACAATTAATGGCGTCTGGCCTGGAACCTTTAATTTTGTCCGTGGGGCAATTTCAGCTACCTCACTTCATATCTTAAGTGTCTGCTGATATAATAATTGTTATATCAGATCCAACGTGCGTTTGAAGATTAACTTGCACAGTGATTGACAAATTTTCTCAATGAGAATGAGAAACGAAATTCTGAGTGTTAAGAAAATTCATTTTTGTGATTTTTGTTCTTCAATGAGATTTTTATAAAAAAAAAATGACTAGCAATTTTGGAATCATTAGGTTTTGGTAGGAAGAATATGATTATAAAAATATCGTGTTCTTCTGACAATCAGAAAATTTAATATTTACTTGACTTGTATCTTTGTTCCATTCTATATATTCATTTCTAAAAAGAAAAAAAGTTTTCATGTCGTCTGAGATACACCTTGAACGCTATACCGTTTTCTGGATCGTATATGAATTCAATTAACATCTAATATTTAACTGAACTTGCTTTGTCGGTCATCTGCGTGAAAGAATCTTCATATTTCATTTATTAGAGTATTATTCGAAACTCTTTATAGTTTGATTGTGAACAGTCAAATCATTGTCACTGGTCTTGTATGGTAGATCTCTCGTCACCAACGTTGTACATTCTGGATAATGAAAATTTTCTATTGCTTGAGTGTGTATTTATGAAAGAGAGCGAGCAAAAGATAAAATATGTTTCTTTCTCTCTCTCTCTCTCTGTGTGAGTACGTCTCTTTGAAAACAGTATTCTGCCTTGACATCCAACAGAATTTATAGTGAGCTAACAAAATCTCGAATGTTCGAAACAGACAAGACTATTTTAGCTTAGAACAATGAAATACATGTGAACGCAGTGAGAATGACGTTATATATAATTTAATTCTAATTATCCTTAAGTTGATAGACACACAGCATGTTTATGAAAAGGAGTTGCTCCTCATAAAATTATCGTGTTAACATTTCTACAAAAAATGAACTTTTTGTTCATAAAGCCTGTAAGTAAAAGAAACATCACAAAAGAAAAATATACTTTAAAAGTTTAAAAGATCTTATTCACGAATGGTTTAATGATATTTTAAATTTAAAACATTCAATTTTTCCATGAAATAAGTGAGAATATATTTACTTCTTTAAGAACAGGTTATAGAACTTTGCCAGAAACTTGTGTGTGTGTGTGTGTGTGTGTGTGTGTGTGTGTGTGTGTCTTCCGACACGTTTTATCGAATAACACGGATAAGATTTATTTAACTTTTTATCGTTTTTTCCCAACCTTAATACACTCAAGATTAAAAATGCTAAACTGTTCAAAGTTCATTTTTATACATTCGAGTACTTTTGACTGTCACTGCACTCATTATCAAGAAATAGTAGTGATCAGTATGCTTAGTAAAGTGGGTTTCACAAATTCCATAAATCAGATTGCTTGAATTAGAATGAAATCAGTTTGATGGATTTAAAACATCTCAACTGGAAGTTGGAAAACTATATAAAAGGTCAAATAGACAAACCTTGTCGGTGTTATTCAATAATACTTGTTTGTATGAATCCCTGCTGCTTAAATATACCTGCATGTGTGCATACCAATGAAAAACATTATATGCATAATGTGAAATAGTTGATAAATAAAATACAAGCTTAAAACAATTCAAAACATTCTTTTTATTCTCTTTATATCTAGAGCATTTGAAAATTTTAAATATTGAAATCAATGTTCAAATGGATTTTTATACAATATTACGATGAAAGTTTGTTTTAAAACTAGAGAACTTTAGCATTTTATGAGAAACAAATTTGTAAATCTTATGCGTTAAAATTGCCATTGAATAAAAGTCATGTACTTGTTAACGTATTATTTAGTAATATTATTTCACACTAGCCTTAGAAAAATAAATTTCTGTGTGTACAAGTTGAAAATTGAAGCATTACAAGTTTATGAACTGATTGAAAAAAAGGCTTGTGTACTCACTGACAGACATTTTGTTTTTCATCTCGTATCGCATCAGCAGAATGAGAAATCTTTGCAATTCCTACTTTACTGTGTTCGCTGCATTCATCCAGATAAGATGTCACTTGATCTCCATTTAAGCAAGAAGCGGCCAAGAAAAAAGCTAAATGATAATAAATGGCACATCTTACAAGTGAAGCAACGCGAAAGAGGACACTGGAGCGGTAGCCCCGGACACAAAAGTTTTAAAAGCGCAAATTTAAAAAAATAAAAGATAATACAGTAATAAAAATATAGTGGCCCCTGCCCGTCACACGATTCTCCAGTAAATGTAAATGTATATTCAATTGACTCACTTTGAAGGTTTTCATTAAGTATGAAAGTTACAGGTGGAAAGTGGAAAATAGAGAGATTGGGATCAAAGGGTCCAACCTTGTCGGGCCAAGCCGACGATATGTAACCGAAGTTCGAACTTCGTCAGGTTTTGCAAAATTCGGTGAAAGATAGTCAACTATATAACTGGCCGCCGACTCTTAATGAAACACTTGGAGCTTTCATGCTGACATGTGTTGACTTTGAAAGTCCTGAAGATAAGATTTTTCATATTGGTCTATTATTTGTGTCTGAATTTCTGAGACGAGGAGTTATTTACGCTATATGCGGACGCTGCGTCCGCCATCAGGTGTGTGTCGATCCGAGTAAATAGTTCAGTTCGTAATCTCCTGTTGGTACAGGGGATTCCGAATTGAACTATTTAATCTTCGGTAAATAAACTGTTCTCGTTCCATTGCCCATGTCTAGGGATATCTCGTCTAATTCTTATTTTCATTACTGTTCAGTTATTGCTAACCATGTTTCCACTGAGTCCAAGTACACACTGCCTGGCCCAGGGATTGAATTCACAATTACTCTTACCAAGTTCACAAACCAACGCTTTTAATTTACTAGGCTGTTCACGTGAGTTCAGTTCGGAATTCCCTGTAGAATTACCCGGATCTACATACATCTGATGAAGGCCGGAGGGCACAACACCCGAAACCTTGTGATAACAATAAGATGAGGACAATAGTCCGCATGTAAATAATAATCTATTAGTTGTCTTTGTGGAGACAATCCGATCGCTAAATTAAGATTTATCGAAATACCGTCAGCAAATAATATTCCTGCTAATTTAGCTTTCCAACAAAGCTTTTTGCCAGTTTGTGGCAATAGGAGTTTGTTGATGTTTTGTTTTGACATTGTCGACCAGGTTAGTTGTTTTTTTTTATTGTTTTGCTAACGTGGTAGTCATTTCTTGTTCTTCGTTCTGCTGCTTTAAAATAATTTTGTATATAATTTTTCGCCGAATACTACAAATGCTAAATAAAAAAAGAACCAGGGTTACAAGACAGGAAGTGTGGGGCGATAGAGCAGTAGCAACAAGCTAAGCGAGCTGGAAACCTTGATTCGATGCTTGCATAAATAAACTACCAATAAATGTAGTGAAATTTAAAACTAATTTATGATAAATTTACGTTTTTATATTTTAAATATTTTAAGTTAATTTTCTACGGGCGCAACATTTCATAGTAAGCAGACTTATTTGAAATATTTGTAGAAATGGTTATGTGTTTGTTATTGAGAAAGTTCATGAATTTAGTAAAAGTATTAGTCGCAGTTTACAGGAGAAAAAGAAATACGAGCGTATTAAGTTGTTGTATAGATTCGGTGGTTGGTGAGATTTTTTTGTTCTTTCTAGCAAGCCGATTCGCTTATCTCGATTCGCGTAGATTTGTGCAGACGAGGTAGCATTTTGTAATTGACTGACTACGACCTGTCGTAACGTTTCGTATTTATTTACTTTTAGATGGATGCAAAATCGAAGTCGGCAATTGGTTGAACAATCCCTTTTATACCCCGTAATGTGTTTCTCACTACATCTACACATTTCTAATTTTATTTTAGATTTCATTATTAGCGGTTTCTTCCTAGAGATTGATGTCTTGTTGAGCACTAAAAAAAAAAAAAACTTACATCAATGATAAGTGCATATAAAAAAAATTTGAGAAGTATAAGCAGTCAATTGACGAGTGGACGGAGTGGTCCGTTTACGAAACTCTGGATGATGAAGATAACATCAATCAACTAACTGACATATCTTTCCCTTGTGTGTATATATATATATATATATATATATATATATATATATATATATATATATATATATATATATACACACAAAATTCCCTTTCCTGGGTAGCTTTTTAACATGACGCTAAACTATTTATACGTTAGAGATTTTATTAAAATTTGATTATTACTGCAAAAAGTAATAGAAAGCGTAGATTCGTTCCAATTCAACAACCATATATGCAGGCAGATTTTACATGTTTTCTATTGTAGACTATCGTCAGTGTAGCATTTTATTGGATTAATAAATTTATGAATTAGTATATTTACGCACAAATATACACGAGTCAGCATCTACTTATTCGATGCCAGGCATAAATCAAGGTATAGGGTACTTTGTTTAAATAACTTTTCACACAAAGTTAGGATGTTGTTGTTAGTCTTCGTTGTTAGTTGCATAATTAAAAAAAAGAAAACCTTGTAGTTTGAACGAATGACTTATTTCATGGAAATATTTAACTTTTAACATTTTTTTTAACTTTTCGCACAATTTATTTGTCCTTTTCCCAATGTGCATACGAACTATTTCTTCCTATCAGAATTTCTCCAATCCTTAGAAATGACTCAAAAAATTTAATTTTAAAATTTGCTTTTATTCAAATGTTTTCCTTTTCCTTAGGTGTCGATTTCCCATTGACATTTTTGCTCATACCTACAATATAATAATTATTTACATTTCATGTAGTAACATAGCTTAATGTATAGGCACATCCCTATAATCATTGTGTGTCTTCTTCGTAAAATTCAACTACCTACCCGGCTCTTTAAATAATGTTGAACCATACTTCCTCATTTTTCTTACTGGAGTCAAAATGTAACATTTGTTCTCTACCGTCTTCTATTGCCATACAAGATATAAGAACCGTGTTTTTGTTTTCGGGCAGTTCACGGCCTGCGATGAAGCAAGCCCTGCACCAGAGATTTCAACCTACAGTAACACCTGTCTCGTTGCACCAACAGAGGGTGTGTAAAGATTCCGATGTCAGTGGTCGCAGGAACAATTCAAGTTTTTCCTTTGTCAAAAAACAGCCTTGTGGGCCTCCATATTGATAAGAACTATGTATCGAATTAGCCCTCGTGAGAAAGGGAATAAATACTAGAATCAGATCACAACTAACTGGTCTTCTAGTCTGGGCCAGAGTATTGTAAATATCTAATTACCTCATTTGTGTTCTCGTTCTCCAAGACTCGGTACTATGTCTTCATAGAATTTCAACCATGTGGCAAAGCCTCCACCAATACATAAAAATGATAGGGTCAGAGTATTCTGATGCCTGTGCGTCAGTGGTCATAGGGATTGACAATTTTGTCCGCGACTACGGCCCGAATATACATGATTGGTCTCATTAAAATTCCTTATGCTATATCCAACCTTCGTAGAAGGTTGAGCAAATAGTAGATCAGAATGTAGTACCTGGGTGTTTCGTCCTGTAATGGAAATGCCTTGATAAAGAGGACGAAACGCGTCTGCTAAGCTAAGTTTTCCTTTTGTTATATGCAAATACAGTGCCAGAAACTGGAGAATCTATGAACCTGGTCCGTGAGAGTGGGCATGACTAATTCCCCCGTCGTAGGGACCGAGAGCTGACCGTGGTTTCACTTTAGAGACAAATCTTATTTAATTCATATATCCTCTCAGAATAAAGCATCTTTTGCTTTTTCAAATTGATACGTATTTTAACGGGAATGGATTTTGTTCATTTTGAAACCGGACTAAAATCATTCACGTTGAAATACATTGGTATTATAATTATATGTACTATATAAAATGTTAATATATTAATACGAATATTAAAAAAGCTGCGCATATCAAGAAAATTAATAACGGAATACACGATAAATGAATTATTTGCTCAAACAAGTAAATTATATCTTACCAAATTAAAAAAAAAACTCACTGCAGCAGACAATTCCGTCGAGAAAATAATCAAAATGCCACAACACAGTGTCACAAAGGAAGGAATTTCCCACATAGGAAAACTTGGTATGTTTAATAATTGATGTGTCTATTTGGCCGTAACATTTCTTTTTAAATATTTTATTTTTCTGGTTGATATTTCTGAATTCTTTCATGAAAACAAAAGTTATCAAAACCTTATAAATCTAGTGTTTTGATGTGAAAAAAAGCAAAACTTTTCTAACAGTTATTATTGAAACTGTGAAAATAGAAAGCTGGATTACGCGAAAAAAGTAAGAAACAAATTGATCAAAAAAAGTTACGTTTGACCGGAACAGAAGATTCATAAAAAAAGAAGACTTTTTACTGAACCCTTCTCTGCAACACAGTTTTAATTTTTTTTGTACCTAGTGCAGCAGCGAAAATACGATTGTTTTTGATAAGTCATCTCGTCTAAACACTAACCCACAAGGACTGTACTACATTTGATGTCATCATCCTAAACTGAAGTACATAAGATGCTTACCTTCAAGTCCGCTGTCACAAAGGTAACGAAATGATTCTTTCAAACTCTTAAACAAGATTCTTATCTTTCTCTGAGATGGGTCGCAAAGATCAACAACATCTTGGAAACAAGTTTCAAAGTTTTCTAGTTTTCTGAAAAATGGAAACAAATTAATCAAAATGAAATTATGAGATTAATTTTGAGTAATATTATCATTTCACCCACGCCCTTGTGTATGCATTTACAAACACACGCAACTTAGGTCTCATTCTTTATGTGCCGTGTTCCTTCATGGCGCTTCATAATCTTTGTAGCTCAGAGTCATGTTTGTCTCCATACTATCCTTCACATTTCATGATTCTGCTATCCATTTACACAACTCACTGTTTCCCTTTGCCCTCAATATGCCCTGTGAGTATCAGATTCTCCAAGCCCTCTTTTTACATTGTTTCCCCAAAATTCTCTTTCAAGTATAAGCGTTCTTTTTATTTCTGTTTTCTTTAAAACTTAATCGCTACTCACATGTTCCATCTATGGTATTCTCAGCATCCTCTTACTGTTGTCGCAAGCCTCCTCTTCATCTGTGCGGAAATTATCAACATCCACTGGAGGAGGATTGATATAGTAGTTCAGATCTTGGTTTCTGAGTATGTCTGTTTAGCGGCATATCAACGCCTTATGGGCCATTTAATGTCGAAATTTAATTTTTTTGAGAGTATTAATAATTTAGTTTACAAAAATGCATTACTGGAATTTTTTTACTATGAAAATGTATTGCTGGTATTTTACTATAAAACGGTTTATACTGTTCCATAGTGTTCTGACCCCAGTCTGAGGGTTAACTATTAACCCAAACAGGTACTACCACCACGATTCAGGATGGACCTGGAAACAACAGCAATTAAGAGGTGGTTCCAAAACCTGCCGATCAGACGCCTTGCTGTCGGATGTAGTTTATCATCATACCCAGGACGGTTCTTTGTTTCTAAGGAAATTTTCCCGTTTTAATACTTTGTAATTTTTATGTTTAAGCTATTCTAAAGTACTTTCTGACTTCAGTATCACATTTTTCGTCGTTTGTTGAAATTCTTTCCAGATATTTAAATTTCGGTACTGGCTTCATTTTGACATCTGCAATTCGTAGATCGATCATTAGCTGTTCCTTTTGCTCACGACCAAATATTCTGTTTTCTGCTAGTTCTTTCTTCCCGCTTTCTTTTACTACTTTGTCTAGGAATTCCTGCTGTCTCTTTTCTTTCTGTCTACTATCAACGTAGTGTCATTTGCGAATCTTGTTTTTGTCCACTTGGTAATAAATTCTGGTAAAACTTCTAGTTTTCATAGGATCACTTTGCTGTAAAAGTTAAATCAATCTGGTGAGAAGACACATCCTTGTCTTAAACCGCTTTCTAATTTGTGTATTTGCTCAGTTACTTTTTTATCCGTATACAGGCGGTTTGCTCCTAGTAAATAGTCTGGATTATTCTAATATTTTTATTTTTCTCCACCTTGTCTTTTTCCTTGGGATGATCTTCTTTGTCAAGGTATCAAGAGCCTCCTTTGAAGGTGTTCCACTTTGAATTTTCGACGCCATACAAGCTATTATATCTGCTCTTAACTGTCAGCATACATCTGTTTGCAAGTTTAAGCGTTGCTTTGGATTTTTTTGAAATTTTAAAATTTTAGTCTGAATAACTATTAATTGCTTAAATAGAAGAATTCTACCAGTATTCCAGAATATGCGCTATTCTAGTAGGAGGCCTACTGATTTCATTTTTACCTCTGCCTGCGTATATGATCCTGTTATTGCCGCTTACGAAATCCACTTTACTCATATAGTTTAACATGCTCTTAGAACGTTAATATTTAATCTGTTCATTTTCTGTTTGATATCTTCTAGCTGTCCGCATTGACGTAATGTCCTTACATTCCAAGTACCGATTACGGTTTTCTATCTGTTCTGCTACGTGACATATGTCCTCATTTATGGCAGCGAATGTTAAACGGTCTCCTCAAAGATAAAGAAGAGACTCGAGTCAACGGAGGTATGGTTCTACAGAAGGATGCTAAAGATATTATGGACCGAGCATGTGATCAACGATGAGGTTTTGGAGAGGATGCAAACAAGGAGGAAGATTATACTTAACATCAAGAAGAGGCAGCTGAAATTTCTGGAACACGTAATGAGAAAGGAGAGCCTAGAGCATCTGATAAGCACAGGTAGACTAGAGGGAAAGAGAGACACGGGAAAGTAACGCATGACGTACCTGCCGAGTTTAAGAAAGTGGATGGTAGAACGCGGTCTGGGGAAGGTGGCAGAGGGACGAAACTTTTTGAGAGCTACAAAGGATAGGGGAAGTGTAGAGCCATGATCGCTTACGCCCTGAAGGGACACAGCACATAAAAAGAAAAAAATCTGTTGCTAACGGCCAGAGGACACCTCTCGCACATGTATCTCCTTACCGGGCGAGGCGGGTCAGCCTAAGGAACTTAACTCTTTTCACGTCGTTGTCTCATAATAAATGTTTTATGCACAGCCATGAACTTTTTACTGCTTTTATTGAAGGAGGTTTTAATTGATGAAAGATTATTATTTTTGTCTTTTTGACCTTGCCACTATTAAAAACGGACTAAATTCTTTATAGCTTCTCATAACTTCTCAATTTCTCCCACGCTAGCTAAACATTTTGACTAAGATCTAAGAGAATAGTGGGCGCATTTTGTTTACTTTTTCCCCCTCTTCTCACTATTGACTCGTTGGTCAAAGTAAGAGAGAAATCTGCCCTGACGTTTTCAAAATTTTAAAAAGAAAAATTGTTTAGCACTTTTTATTACTTCTATTGCAGGATTTTCTAATTTAATGATTGTGTTTATGTAGATAGAGTCCTTATAAATACACGTGTGACCATCTCCTTAGGTTTCTTTTCTTTTGTTATACTGTGCAAAGTGAATTTTTTGTGATGTTTTTCAGTACATTCCCTTATCTATCTTGCCCTCAATATGCCCCATGAGGTCAAGCTTTTCAACCTCTCCCTAATGATTATTACATAACTTTTTCTTGATTTAAAATTTAGGCGGATCTTATTATTTTTCATTCTCTTACCGAAGAATGACAGAAATACTACTAAACGACAGAGAATTATTAGTAATTATATCTCAACCTACTTATACATATGCTGAAAATGACTGTAACAGGGAGATGTTGAAATGCATAATATGCCGTGGTAGATACACAGACGAGCGAAGTAAAAAGGCGTTTAAAAAAGTCTGTTTTCGAGCTTTCATTTTAATCCCAAGCTTAATGTTCCCAATAAGCAAAATACTTTTCTATATTTCAAACCGAATTTAAATTGATTCGAATTTTTTTTCTCTCCTTATCAGTAAAATCAATTTGACCAATTTGATAGATCTGTCAATAAAATTCTTTTAAAAAAATATTTAAAAAAAACAAAGTATATTTTTCTGAAACGTTATTTGAGGAAAATTAGCTGATTTAAAGTTTAATTAATCTGAATTGAAACAAATATTACTTTTAGTTTAAAACATCACAGAAAAGCACTTTTATTTAACGCGGAGTGGGGTTTTTCTGACGTACTGATGTTTGTCAGGGGGACAGAAGTGAAAGAAATTACTTGAATACAACAATATTTTAACTACCCAGTAATTTTAAACATTTAAAAAGTTATAAGCAATATAATATTTTGTTGAATTTTCGGTACTTTGATCTATAAACCTACTTACAAACACGCTTGTTGGGAAAATGTTAGAAAATTCCTAATAAATTTTACATTTATTATAAGTAACTCTCTTAGTAATTGATATGTTGGACATTTTTATTTACAAAAATCGACACGTTTATACACATAAAAATTCAGAATTTTAAAAAATAGGGCGAGTCGTAGAATATAGCGAGCTTTTCCGTTTATGATTAGTATATAGTGGGTTATCAGTTATAGTGTTGAAACAGATTAGTTTGATTTGGCCTTGTTCGATAGCCCACCATAAGATGGGTATAAAACAAGAAAATCAAATTGTAAAGTGAAACAAAATTATATACATATAAATCAATTTAGGTCTTTACAAATAAAATTAATGCATTTTGGTTGATACAAGGCCGTCAAAATTTTCGTAGTAGTCCTTGCAAGAATGAGTTTATGTGTACGTAGGCAGGAACGTATGTGTGAATGTATGTATGTATGTATGTATGTATGTATGAGTGTCATCGTAGGTTAGGAATGTATTTGAAGTATTTGCTCAGTCTTAAAATGTTCCGTTCGTTTATCAAGTATAAAAGAGGTGAGGGAGAAAGGTAGAGATAATAATAACGTTCGTCTCCTCTCTGGTGACAGGCGAACTTGCCCGTCTTTTATTTTGTTTGTGCAGCTTGAAAAGGTTATTTGGGAATTCACTCCCGGATATGATTCGGGCCTTTCCATTGGACGACGAACAAACTTCGTGTCGGCTCGTAAAAAGGTCCGTAAAAGAATTTGTTTCTAAGAATTGAAGATTATTTGAATTTTGTTTTTAAATGTTTCCTAATTTTCTATTGGCCGAAAAACATTTCGCATCAAGGTGTGAAATTTCAGGAGTTTTGTTTTGGATTCGCTTTTGCGCGTGTGTTAAGCAAAGTTTGTAAATTCGAGTCTTTTTAATTTCTAACAAAATGAATGAGTCAGTGCTTAGCATTTTAAATTTAAATCTAGATCTTGTTTTGTTCACTACAAGTACATACAGTTTTAATTTACTAACAATATCACTACAAATTAATATGGAATTTTAAAAGATTTTAGTTTCAATTTAAAAAAAAGAAAAAAAAAAAGAAATTATTGTAAAAGTTCATTATTTATCGAATGTTTTTTTCTTAAGACAATAGTATCCATAATATATTTTATTTATAAAAGAAATTAAACACTTTTCTAATTAATATAATTCTTAGTTTTATTATATTTTTTATTTTACGATTCGAGGAGGACTTTCTACAACTTTGATGAATTTAGTTCTCCTAGGACTTATAAACAAATGATACAAAAAAGAATTTTTCGAAAGTTGATAAAAAATTAAATGCATGGTGGTGGGAGGAGTTTGCATAAAATAAATATTTTACAAAAATTTAAGAAAGAAACATTTCGAAAATAATTTCATTCATTCATGAATGAACCCTGAAATTTTCTCATCTGATTTTTGCAAAAATTTCCAAATCAGTGTGGTTTCACAAAGATTTCTCGTGAAAATTTAAAGCCCAGCTTTGATGCCCCCCACTCTCCCTCCTAAAAATAGATTTTTTAAAGAAAATTTCTAAGATTTTAAAAAGGATTAAAAAATATATTACATAAAAAATCCCTTGATCCTTAACATATTTAAAAATTTTTTTCATGTATTTTTTTATAGTGAACTTAAAGTGCAAATTAAAAGCGAATCATTTGGGTAAAAGAATTAAAATAGATCTATCCTACCTAAATATGAGATTAACATTTTTAAAAAAACTTTCATTTTCAAAATAAATTAATAATATTAGCAAAATTTGTTTATTTTTTCATTTTAATGCAGAATTGTTTATATATTACCTGCACATCTGTTTTAGTTGGAATCGGTCGATATTGGGAATTGGTCTTTTCATTACGTCGATTTTGTTAGCTCCTGTTGGCAAGAGTATTTGAAGACATTTTGGAGCCGCTTCTCTCAACTCATAATTGAAACAGAAGCATGTGCACTCTGGGTAAAGAGATAAACATGAAAGTTACAATAAATAAATAAACAAACAACAGAAAACACCCCCGCAAAAAGGGCTCACACAAAAGAGTAAAGCAAAAAAAAAGATTCCAAATCCAATTAAACGTATTATATACTCGAAACTTCCATTTTCACTTGCTATTAGAATGTTCATGCACTTGTTCAATACGTGATATTCAAACCATAAATTCATTTTTTTAATATATTGTTATAAAAGCATTATCGACTTTTCAGGGTTTCATACGAATTGCACTATAACTACAAATCCTTATGATTTCGTTATGAATCGGTACTATGCAATTCATTTTCATAAGTGCGAATTACTCTTCTCAGTGATACAGATACTAATAAAACTACACAGTATAGACACTATCTCTTAACTAATGGCTCAGAGTTTTGCGAATATGAAGTTGCTTATAATTTACTTACCTTTTATAAGAAGTAACGTGAGGATTGTGATGTAACGTAGATTCATATCGTTTAGAAATCCAGTCCCAAAATCTCCAATCTTGTTGCGCCTTAACAAGTTCATTTCATTCAGAATGTTACAAAATTTCAGACTTCATAATGTTGCAGTTTATCCAGTCTGTCAGCATTTGCTTTCACATTTAAAAGCTTTATTAAAAACAAACGTTTTAAACAAACTTGATGACAACCTTGGCTAGAAAAGTGAATATCTGATAGAATTTCAAATGAAAACAGAAAAAAAATATATATTAAGAAAATTGGTCAACACCGAAAAATACGATTTTGCTGCATTGAATTTGTTGACAATATGCGTAAATTGATGATTAATGGTGACACGAATGTCTGAACGAGTTAACAACAGTGTATTTTACTGTTGTATAGAAGTTCTACATTATTTTCATTATCGTACGCAGACGGGATTCAAGAAGATGGAAATTTCCCAGCCGAGTGTTCAAATTAATTTTACTTATTGTGTTTCCATGAGTTGTAAAAATAACTTTCTTTCCGAAGTCCATAAAAGAAATGCATTTCTTGTGTAACCAGCTTTTCAGCTTTAGTTTTACATATTACAGATCTCTGCGTCTATGCATACATATATATTATTCGAATTAGTACACCGAAAAAGGATATGCCGTTATTGGTTTAGTTCGTATGTGAAACTAAAGATTGAGTTTAAATTCTGTTCAGAAAGTATCTGGTTATTTTGAGTATCTCGAGAACCTGTTGCACGACCTTGACATAACAACCGTTCAGAGGAGACCTTACAGCGCATATGTGTACATACGTGGGCTTACTAAATTTATAGTAAAATGCAACCGAGTGAACTTGTGTATTCTCTGACTGTCGTAGTTTCAGCGAATACGTTTTTTGAATATCGGACATTTGTTCGCAGAATGATTAAGGAGACTTTCTGAGGTGATTCAATAACCAAATCCTAGACTTTGTGCCGGCGTTTTAAACTTGACCGTGATCCCCGTTTAAAAAAACAAACAAAAACAACCGGAAGTATTGGACGCATGCAAGCGGTAATTAAAAAAAAAAATGTAAATTGGACAATATGAAAATTGGAAGAAGCTGTAGAGATCCTATGGATTGTTCAAAGTATCTATACAATTTGGCGATTCACAATTCTTCACGTTTCCTTTGGGGTTAATTCTTAACAGCATTGCATTACCTAAGTCGAGATTTGGCTGCTTGTCATTTGTAGTTTTTCCATGTTTAAAGACACTGTCTAAAAGGAAACTTCAGAGCGTGTACGAGATTAAGGAGAGGCGATATGAAGCTACTTATATCGACACCGAAAATCTACAATTTGTTTTAAAAGTGTAAAACACACTGGGATAAATATGTGAGGAGATTGTAGAGATCAGGATTAAATTAAGTAACATTTTTGTTATAAGCCAATATCTGACCAACAACATAACTATCGTCTTGTAATAATTTGAGTACTTCCTTTTGGCATACTGAATGCCTTGGATAAGCAGCAATAAAGATTATTCAAAAAATTAAGTCCGCATTGCAATTTTAAATGTCCTATTCAAAATTAAGTTCCGTCAAAAAAAAATTAAAAACAGTTTTAAAATAAGGTGAAACCGATATTTTCAAGTACATGGATCATTTGGACTGTTATCTTCATCTTCACAACATTTCGGCCATTGTACGCTCCTGCCTTCTTCAGGTGATTGGAATTTCGAACCGGACCCTTTATTTCGTCCACCGGGTTAGATTGTTTTAGTTCTACGTGCCATGCCTCTTCCGGCAGTTATTTTTCTTTAACTCAACTCTCCAAGTTTTGGTTCACATTGCTGTGGCCTAGTATTGAACTCACAAATCTTTGGGTTTAGTTTGGTTTGTTTTGTTTTGTGGCATATCAACCTCAATGGGTTATTTAATGCCGACAAAATTTTCATTGTTGGTAATATTTTTTACAAAAATCTATTTCTGGTAAAAATTTTTCTTCGCTGGTAATGGTTTGGTTTGTTTTACGGCATATCAACCTCAATGGGTCATTTAATGCTGACAACATTTTTTTCCTGGTAATATTTTTGTTTTGTCAAAAATCTATTTCTGGAAATATTTTTTCCTCAAAATTGTATAGCTGGTAATATTATTTTCAAAAACGTATTGCTGGTAATAGCTTTTTTTCCCAAAAACGTATTGCTGGTAATATATATATATATTTTCAAAAACATTGCTGGAAGTAGTTTTTTAAATTTATTTATGGTAATACTTTTTTACAAAGTACTTCTGGTATTAAAACCTATTTTTACACCTTTATAATGCTTTTTACCTCAGTTTAGGGATTAACTATTTGCCCATAACTGGGACCCTAACAGGTGCTACCATCACGGGCCAGGGTGGACCTGGGAACACCAGCAATTAAGAGATGGTTCCACGCTCCTCAAAACCTCCTGATTAGAGGCCTTGCTGTTGGACGTAGTTTATCGTCTTACCCAGGACACGGATGTAGTTTATCGTCTTACCCAAGACGCAAAATCTTTGGGTTTAGCCACTGGAACTAGCCAACGTCTTTACCATTGCGCCATGTGTCATCTGTGTATGAATTGTTTGATATTTATAAACCTAATGTCTCAACAACAATTTTTTTACCAGTGTTCATATTGCAATTTTTTTCTGTTATTATAGCATTTTTTACCAAAGCTTATATTGCAATTTTTGAAAAATTTAATTTAAAAAAAAATATGTCCTCCCTATTGTATCTTAAAAATGAATGCACAATATCGGAGAGACGGATAACAACGTTTATTCTGCCCAGCGGGTACAACAGGAAACTGCCATAGAATTAAAATCTCTTTTTCATCAGAGTATAGAAATCAAAGGGTTAATGGTAAGTTATTTCCCTTCGACTGTAAACACAACAATCCTCCCTTACTTTGGATAAGGCTTTCAAGTTATATATAAGGGTTTCAAATTATATAGTCCTTTAGGTAAGTTGGGGGTTTTCTTTGGCGTTGTGGTCTGGTGTGTAGTCTCGGGACAAACCTAGGTTTCCAGCAAAGGGGTGATGATTGATGCTGATGTAGGTGTGGTGTCAATACAGGTTTCAGCTGAAAACGGCATGGGAGCTGAATGACAAGGCTACTCAGTATCTATTGTACTATTCTCATTTTCTAGTTCCAAACAAGCAGGTGATAAACCTTTTATGGGTTTAAAATGAAATGAGTTTCGTGTGATGCTATTTTGGCTACGTTGTACTGTTATCATACTGCCTTTCTTTTGAGTTATAATGTAAAGCAGGGGGGAAAAGGGTGGTGTTAGTTTTCTTTTTTTTGTTGCTTTACTAGGACAATGTTGCCAGGTTGAAGTGTTGTGGGACAGGTTTTACTTTTCCTGTCAGCATATTCACACATCTTCTGTTTACTGATGCAATCATTTTCACGGATTTTTTTGTTTATTTTGTCATGTGTGTTTGGGCTTGGGGCTTGAGAGGGTATGCTACGTCGGTTGGTTTTCATCTTTCTACCTGTGAGAGCCTCAAATGGGGACATTTTTGTCGAAGTATGGGGGGTGCCCCATTACATACGAAGAAATGTGGGTAGTTGAGATTTCTATGTGTGTGTACCCTCAGTTACACATGACCTAATGTTTTTGTTAAGTGTAGCCATGGAACGTTCCACCTCCCCATTTGCCTCTAGCCAGAGAGGTGTTATTTTTCTGCGTTGTATCCCGAACTCATACATAGCTTTAGAAAACTCTTCCCCATTAAATGGAGGACCATTGTCCGTCTTGAGTGAGGTAGGGATTCCTTGACATGAGAAGATGGCTTCAAGTCTTGGCAGGACTGCTCTTGTTGAGGTGGATGAGATTATTTCTACCTCAGGTAAACGGCTGTATTCATCTATGACTACAGGTAAGTAGTCACCAGAGGGAAAAGGACCAGCAAGATCAATGTCAAGGGAGCTCCATGGTTCTGGTGGTAGTGGTGTGCACTGTAGGGGTTCACGTCGGCTGTGGCTTGGGTGAGATGCCTGGCATGGTATGCAGGATTTTACTGTATCCTCTACAAACCTATCAATTCCTGGAAACCACACCTTTTCTCTGACACATTATTTCGTTTTGATTATGCCTTGATGGGCCTGGTGGGCAATAGCTATAGTCTTCTGACGTAGAGTTTCAGGTATGATTATCCTGTTTTGTCTGAGGATAAACCCATCATAAATGGACAACTCATCCTTGAATTTTTTAAAGTCCTTTATGTCTGGGTCTATCCAGAGGCCATTTCGTATAGCTTGCATTACTTTTTGGAGCTGTTGGTCTTTCCTAGTTACAGACTTTACTTCTGTCAAAGTCAGAGATTTTGGGATTGCATTCATATACAATGATATCATCAGACAGGTTTTTTGTTCCTGAGATATCCCTCAGAAGTTCTGATATGGCATTTTGGAATATCTCAGCTGCTACATTGACTCCAGATAGCAGTCTTTTGTATCTTCTGAGACCTATATGCGTGGTGAAAGTTGTTATATACCTGCTGGCATCATCAAGTTCTAATTGGTGCTATGCGTTGCTCATGTCGAGTTTGCTGAAGACTGTTGCACCATTCAAATACGCTATCAGGTCGTCAATATTTGGCATTGGGTGTTTGATTCGTATTATTGCGCGATTTGTTTCACTATGCAAAGGCGTACTCCACCTGTTTTAGGAACAGCAACTATGGGGCTGACCCATGGTGTTGGACCTTCGACCATTTTCAAGTCAGGTTCTCTAATCTTTCTAACTCCTTCTCTACATCTTTTCGGACATAGAAGGGAATACGACGATGTGTTTGGGCAACTGGAGTTATGGATCTGTCAATGTGGAGGGTGACTTTGCAGTTCTTGATGCAACCCATTTTCCCATCAAATAGGTGAGGGAATTGTTCAGGTATGTCTTTTGGGCCTCTCTGTAGCGAAAAATGGATTAGGTTCAAGTTTGAACATCCATTTGTGTTTAACACATAAAAAATAGCCTCAACTGCTGATGTTTTACGGCTAATTTTTGTTTTGAAAAAATCCACGAACTGGAAGGGGATGAAGGCATAAATTTGGGGTACCGGCTTTTTGAGTAAGGGTGTCACGCGCCCAAGTGATTCACATGCTGATTTTTCCATAATATTGACTGAGGCACCTTTGTTAATAATAAAATTGATTTTTGTTGTTGATAGATGCCGTAATTCTGGATAGGGTTATTGATGGGGATGGTGTTGAGAGAACAGTGACTGAGAACAGATATTCATTTTCGGATTGAGAGGGGTCTGATGGAGGTGAAAATTGAATCTGTCTTACCGTCGAGCCAGACAAACATGCCTGAGCAAAGTATCCAATTTCTTTACACTTGTTACATATTTCCCCACTTGCAGGACATTCCGACATGGGGTGAGGTCGTGGGGAATTGCAGGAAATGCAGCGTTTGTAGTTATTTTTTGTCGAGTCTGTGTAAATTTTTGTTTTGTGTTTTGTGCTCTTAAATGAGAGCCCCTTGTGCTGCTATGGCGACATTCTGGGAAGTGAGGTCTCTGTTGGTTGGTTTCTGAGTTTCTTGACTTGGGTATGTTTCGGCCTTGGATAGATAGTATTTCTTCAGTACTTGGTGAGCTGGTTCTGCTTTCTATCATTGCCGCACGGCTCTCGGCGAGTTCAATACCCCGAGCCTCGTCAAGTAGCTGGGTTAGTGTTAAATTGTCTTTTAGAACTTTCCGCCGAAGTTTTTGTGACGTGCATCCTAATATTATTTGTCGCAGGATTTCGTCTTCTATGTTGTGGAATCCGCAGTTTGCCGCGGCTGCGCGTAACCGAATGTGGTACGAGTTCATGCTTTCATTTTCTTTTCTTTTCTAGCTGACAAAAATTGAAAGTTTCATAAACTGTGTTTATTTTGGGTATGAAATGACTATTGAAAGACTTTTTAAATACATCATATTCATTCGGTGTTGTTTTTTATGCAATAAAACTATGACATTAATTAGAAAAATATTTAACTGCATTTATAAATAAGATTTATTAAGAAAATTATTGTCTTCAGAAAAATATTCGAATTAATTTTTACAAGAATTGTTCATTTTTTAATTTTAATTATAATAATTTATAAAATTTCAAATCTTTTAGATTTCTGCCTTATTTGATTGCGTTAGTTGATATTGTTATTAAGTGAAAAGTATATTTATTAATCAAAAATTGAAAAGCTTAATACAAATCCTTGTGCACCAAGATTTTGAAAATAGTTTTTATAATTTTTTTAAATGTGCCCATTTTTAAAGTATGGGCGACCATACACGACATTATCAGAAAATAAGAGCGATGACTAAAATTAGATTACGTAGAATATTTTTCCACATTTTTAAGATTAGTGAGTACTTATATATATATATATATATATATATATATATATATATATATATATATAAGGCGTTCACCCATCATTTTCTTAAATTATGTTTTACGGATAAAGTCTCCGTAGAACAACAATCTATCATTGCATCGTCAAAGACGTAAGCATGTCTACTGACAGTTAAAAACACTGCTACTGTTTGGTTAAAAAATTCTGCAGTATTTTAAACTTAAAGTAAATATTGGTTTCAAATCATATTAATTTTAGTTTAAATCAGCTAATATTCCGCAAATAAAGTCTCAGAAAATTTAGAAGATTTTTTAATAAAGAGAATTACATGAAAGACGATTAAAAAAAGGGTGCTAATCAGCCACTTTAACAAAAAAAAAGAAAAATCGATTTAAATAAAAAAAATCTATTTGAAATACAGAGTATTATGGTTACTGAACATTCAATTAAAGCTAAAATGAAAGCTTTAAGAAAGTTTTCATTTTTTAAAATTCATTAAATATGAAAACTTTCTTAAATCTGTAATTCTTAAGTATTAGAGGTACCTAAATAAAAGAAAATACAGAAGACCAGCAGTAAAATAATCAAGAAATTGTTATATTTAAAAAAAAGTTTTCTTTAACCTTGTCCTTAACGAATAGTTTAATATTTTTCATCTGTACGATTTTATTAAACTTAATATAATGAATAAATTTGAAGGTATTTGAAGGAAGTGCTAGCTAAAAAATAATCTGCATAGAATGTGAAAAAAAAAAAAAAAGAATTAAAGTAAATATTAGAAAAATTACAGTATATAAAATATTCCTTTATGCGAGTGAAATGAAATTAGTTTCACTATTTACATTATTCGGACTATTGTCCTCATCTTTATCGTCATATTTATTACGTTTCGGCCGTTGTACGCTCCGGCCTTCCTCAGGTGGTTGGAATGCCGAACTGAACCCTTTATTTCGCTCATTGGAGTAGACTGTTCTAGTTCCACGTGCCATGTCTAATGGATGCCAGTTATCTCCTGTTAATTCCCCTCTCCAAGTTCTCCACTGCCTTAACCAGGTACTGAACTCACTCTTTTGTCACTGGGTCTAACTAACGCCTTTATCCACTGTACCATGTGTCCTTGCGGATATCTGTGTATGAATTTCAGGGTATTATAAACCTAATGTTTTCAGTAATCATTTTTTACCAGTGCTCTTATTGCAATTTTTGCTGTTATCATTCCATGTTTTTACCAGAGCTCATATTGCAATTTTTGTTGTTATTAACGCTTTTCTCTTGCACACCTATTACTGGTTCCCATATTGTATTCATTTCTATGCTTGGTCGGCTCAGGAGATTTTTGTGGCCTAGCATATGTGCTGATTCCTTAAGTTTACGAATTTTCCAATGGTATTCTTTGTCTATGATCTCAACCTGATCCCACAGAGGGCGGTGATCTCCCTTTTCTCTCCATCTGTGGTCAGCCACGCCTGGTTTTTCCACTTCCCCTCGTGTTACAGCTTTCTGGTGTTCTTGAAGCTTTACCTTAAGGGGGCGGCCTGTACCCCCTTTATATTTCTTTCCGCAGCTGCACGGGATAGCGTACAGTCTTTAGTCATGTTCTCCTTTAGGGGGGGGGTCTTACTCGGGAGAGATATCTGCGAAGTGTCGTCCAGCTTTTGAAGGCTGTCCTGATGTTATATGGACCGCAGATCCTTTGTATTTTCTCTGATAACCCCTTCACATAAGGCAGGCAGACTGTTTTCTGAGTGTTGTTGTCCTCCACATGTACCCGCCTATCCCTGTTTTTGGGGGCTGCTGCCATGTACCCAAGGTAGTTGTTACGTTGTAGGGTACTACTTATACTGACCAATTCTTTATCTGATGCCTCTGGGTTGCCACTTATGACTTTTGCTCGGTGTTGTAAGCAGCAGATGATCCCTTTCTTTACGCTGTATGGATGGTGGGAGTTGAAATTGGGGTACTGTTCAGTGAATGTCGGTTTACGGAGGTCTTGAACCCATGCTCTGTTCGAGATATTAGAACATCCAGGAATAGGAGTGTGTTGTTACTCTCTTTCTCCACCGTGAACTATATCGAAGGTCTTATTGAGTTCACATGGTCCAGTAGAACCTGAACATCTTCATGGTGTGCCAGAGTATGAAGGTGTCATATACGTACCTTAACCATAGAGTTGGCTTTAGAGATATAGATTCTAATGCCATTTCCTCAAAGTATTCCATGTATATATTCGCCATTGCTGGTGATAATGGCGAGCCCATTGCTAAGCCCTCATCCTGTCGGTATATGTGTGCTCCCATTTCGAAGTGTGTTGTTTGTGTACAGAAAATCAACATCTCCATCAGATTATCTGTTAGAATACTGGTCCGTTCTTCTAGGGATGAGTCAGAGGCCAATCTATCTCTGACTACTGAGAGTGCCCCCTCTGTGCGTACCTTGGTGATAACTGACATCCATTAGACATGACACGTGGAACTAGAACAGTCTACAACAGTGAGCGAAATAAAAGGTTTAGTTCGACATTCCAACCACCTGAAGAAGGCCGGAGCGTACAACGGCCGAAACGTTGCAATAAATATGGCGACAAAGATGAGGGAAAGAGTCCGAATAATGTAAATAGTGTACATAATACCTCATCTCAGAAATATAGACAAATACTGAAATTAGTTTCGTCGTAATTCTGAAAATTTTCATGGTAGCAAGGGGAATAAACTATGCAGGAACTTAAAATAACTGAAGTAAGAATTGGTTCTTGTGTACAAGAATCTAAATAAATGCAGGAAAACACATGCAAATATTTTTTTTAATTTTCAGACATGTCTTTAATAAAGACTTGCGAAGAACAGCAGCGAGGTTAATTTAAAAATCCCACAGAAAAATTACAAGTAATTTTTCTGTCCAATCTGAAAGAAAATAACGTTTTATTAAATTAGACAATTACCAATTCTCATAAAACATTATTGAATTATTGGTATGATGCCTTATGAACATCCCTATAATGTTCACATGAAAAAAAGAAAAGAAGTGGAGGCGAACATCCCTAAAACAAGAGATATCGAAAGAGTGCGTGAGAAAATACCCACCCCAAATATATCTTTAAAGTATGATAAAATAGTCTATTATTCAATAATTCATGCATTAATGAATAAATACCGAAAATTTCGTTTGAATCGGATAATTCCACGATTTGTGGTAAGTATTTTAAAACGGAGTATCTTAACTCATCACAAAATAAAAAAATATTTATTAAAATTCACACCAAATTCTCCCAGAGTGAGACCTTTCCATTGTACTCCGGTTTGGTTGACTTTTTACGATTGCCCTAAATGTGGGCGATTCCGATGCGCTATTTGAAAGTGTGGGGTCTGTGATCGTGCTCATTCCGATAAACAAGCCAAAAACAGATTTTTTTTAAATTAAAAGAAAATTCCCTTAAGTACCGCGAATATCATCCGTATTTATAAAATGTGAATAACTCCCTGATTTTTGGTAATTTTTCATTCTGAGGGTTGGAGTTGTTGCTAGGCAAAGTAAACAAATTTTGATTTAAAATTTATAATTTCTTAGGGGGAATTAATATTTACGATAAGTAAATTAACACATTTAGGGGTAATTAACTGAAAAGATCCTAAAACGGTTTGGTTTGGTTTTTATTGCTGGTAATATTTTTATCAAATATCTATTGCTGGTATTAAAACCTATTTTTACACTTTCATAGTGTTTCGACCCCAGTTTTCGGGGAGGGGTTAACTATTTTCCCATAGCTGGGACCCTAACAGGTGCTACCACCCTGGGTCAGGGGGGACCTAGGAACACCAGCAATTAAGAGGTGGTTCTACGCTCCTCGAAACCTCCTGATCAGAGGCCGTGTTGTTGGATGTAGTTTATCGTCTTACTCAGGACGGTCCTAAAAGGGCGTAGCGATCGTTTGCTTTCATTTCGAGAAAATAGCACCCATTTTAGTGGTACGTAATGATATAATTCAATATCTCAAATTTAGAATAAAAAACACATTGGCCACGATTAGATATTTTAAGACATCAAACCGATACAAAAATAAAAAAGTGATGTATAAAAATCAAAAGTATCATTTAAATAAAAAAAACAAAAATACTTCTGATGTAATATAAGAAAAAACAAAATTCATTCTAAGTTTCATAAAATATAGAATAAAATTTATATTCTTAAACTATTGTTATCTAAGGTTAAAGATAATTTTTAAACAAATACCAAAATCTTGATTTGTTGCACTGATGGTGTTCCATATTTCTTTAACTGCTAAATTTAATTTTTCGCGCGTTTTTAAAAATTGGGGGTGAGTGTAATTATACATGTTTTATTTTTGATACTACCGGCTACCGTGCGTAAATATTATTTCCATTAAGTTTTAAGTATAAAGTAAAAGATTACTGTTACAAAATCCAGTTAAACCATAAATTTACTAAATGACATCTAAACATCTTTAAATATTGGATTTTTAAAATTTGTTTATATTTTTCGTCGATAATAGCGGTTCGAGTGAATATGACACGGTTTTAAAATTTCATAAAAACTTATAGAAATTTTTCTTTTAATTCGGATTAGCTTTAGGCTATTATCTTTAAAATAAATCCGAAATTTAAGTTCAAAGAAGTCATGGGCATACGTTGTTTAAACACGGAAATCTATTTTAATACGGTAGACTTTCAAATAAACCAAAATATAACTTCAAAAAACGCCATTTAGACTATTTAAAATTCGTTTTTCGGATTTTTTAGACATCCATGGCGATATGTAATCACCGATACAAAAAACTTCATAAAAAATATAAAATGATTTTATTTCTAAATAAGTTCTAAAATTTTCATTGGAATTCAACAATTTAATTTTTGCTAAAATTTCCTCTTAATATTTTGACGATAAAATCTAGTTTTTATTTTGTATTGCCCATTTTCTCATGTTTCCCTTTTTTCTTTTTTTTTTTGGCCGGGCGGGTATTTAATTAAGAATTAATAAAAATACGAAGTGTCAAACCCTTCCTACAAATTAAAATTATTTCAAATTTCAGAGTGAACATTCTTATCTTTGATTAGAAGAAATCGTGGATTCACATGCGGAGAAGAAAAAAAATTAAACACTCACGGGACTATTAGTCAAAAGCTTCCTGCTTGGTACACTGAAATAATTTCTTAACTGCCAAAATTTGTAGATCTTTTTAAAACCGGATGGAGTTGTTAGCTCCACCAAAAAAAAAAAAAAGAAAAAAAAAGTGTTTTGCATTTAGAGTTGTCGTTCGCTTTGACTGTTTGCCAGCCGAAAGTTATCTTCAACCTAAATGTTAATGGCAGGGCACAATTACCTTGGAAAATTGCATTAATCTATCTCCCCACTCGCTATATACAGTCATTTCGACGGATTTCTAGCCTTGGGTGGAAAGTAGTCTAGGATTAGGTTTACTCTGAATACGAACCCGAGGGGGTGACTACTCCACCGTATTTAAAGAAAACGCTATATCAACATTAGCCTTTGCTGCTGGTGCCATCTATAATAAGGTTTGTAATATTTTATTCCTTTTCTTGATTATACACGAAAGTGTTAGAAAATTTCAGATGCGAATTCAGGTTTAGTTGGAGTGTAAGTAAAAAATTGAAATTTTACATGCAATTAGAATTGGATTCATTAGTCTATATGCCGTGTCCCTTCAGAACGTGGACAATCATTGTTTACCACAACTTCCTATCCTTTGTAGATCTTAGTAAGTTTTGGAATTTCGCTATCCTTCACAATCCCTGTTCTGACATACATTTAAACAATCTGATACGATTATTCATTACTTTTCTTTGTTCTTCATTCTATGTCCTCGCAGTATCAGATTCTTCTTTTTTCCTCAATGTGTTCTAGAAATTTCAACTCTTTATGATAAATTATAAGCATCTTTCCATTTTCATTAAAATTTGCTCAATACTACCATGTTCAGTCCATGGTATTATCTCCATCCTTCTGTAGAACCAGACTTCGATTGCCTAAAGTTCTTCCTCTGAGGAGTCTGTCCCGCAGTCACAATGGAAGACCAACATTACATAGAAGTTCAGCACTCTTCTTTGTTTTCAACAATTTTACTTCTTAATAACCATCTTTCACTATTCTAATGTACCTCTGGATGTAGATGTCACATTTTCCAACAAAAAAACACTTCCTAGATATTTGAAGTTTTGCAAATGCTTCATTCTGATGTCTCCAATTTGTAGTTTGCATCTTGGTTGGTGGCTGGCTGGCATATCAACATCTGTGGGTTAATTAAATGCCGGAATCTAAATATTTTGTATGCAATTTTATTTATTTATTTTTCTTAGATAATTAAACCATAACTGGGAATGGGGGTGGATTTTTCCTTTCAAGATTATTTGCGTGTAATTGAATATAACGAACCCGTCTGGGGTTCGAACTCAGCTTTCCAAATTAACAATTCCGAGCCATTATCCATTACACTACCCGCATATCCAAGTTTCAGTACCCGATATTCCCAAACAGTCACCTATCTACAGGGAATTCTAAAAGTCGCATTACAATTGATAACCTTGTAAATTTTATATTTATTTACCAAATGGACTCGTGTTTCTGTATGTGACAATATATTAAGAAATTTTATTGGTCGAATTATGGAAGATTTAATGCAAATTTTCCCTGGCTGCTATTTTCTGCATGATTTTTGGAACACACTGTAGGTACTGATCAGACTCGACGTTGCTTACCTCCGGTAATCGTACGGGAACTGGTGTTTCAACGGATTTTACATCTTGGGCTGTTTCTCTTGAGCATACTATTAGATTAGATAGGATAAGTAGTGTGAGGGCAACAAGAAAAGGGGAGGGCAACAAGAAGAATCTGAGTAGAAATTGTTTAAGGTTTATAATGAGCCAAATGGAGTTTGAAAAGCCTCCTGCTACTCATTGGAATCTACCAAGTTGGGGAAGGGGAAAAGTTAATTACAGCACAAAGTTCAAATCACAGCTAAATCAGTTGGTACTTATATTCTAGAAAGAAGTATCTCAAAGGTTTTCAATTGGAACGCCGTTAAATTAAGCTATAGCTGTATGGGCAATTTAAGTAATTTGGTAAAATAAGCATAATGCTAAGACTTTAAATATAAATGATTCAAGAAATAAAGAAAAAAGCAGTTTATGTAACTGTAGAATTAAATAAAATGTCGTCCTCTAAACGGGATGGTATACCAGGCTGAAGTTAGCTACGACAGTAGCCAGAAGAAGATCTATATAAGTTGTACCGAAGGCCCATTCAAGAAACGTTGGTATAATCACACTTGCAGGGTGGAGAAACGTAGGTGCAATACAAAATTGGCAAATCACGTTTGGAAATTAAAGGATGAACATGGCAGAAACCCAAGCATAAAGTAAGATATCTTAAAACAGGTCAAACTGAGCAGAACAAGTTGTATGCTGTGCCAGGAAGAGAAGCTGGCTATACCAACTTATAAGAACAGCAGCATGTTGTTAAACAATAGAACTGAAATAATGTAAAGATGTAGACATATATGTAAAAATATCCTCGGCCTCTATGACCCCGGATGAAATAGCTATATAATTGTAGTATGGTATTACATATTGCCCGCCACCTGAAGAGACCTAACGGTCGAAACCAAGGTTGTGTGCGCTCACATAGTGTTTTTGCTTCTTATATGTATATAAAAAAAAATAATATTTTTTTACAATTGATGTTTAACCTTTTCTTCTCACTTTCCTTGACTACCTCCCATTGGGATTCCCGTCTATGTCTGCTATCAACACTCTTTTTAATGTCCCTTCAGAACTGTAGGTGATCATGGCTATCCAGAGACTCGGTTTATTTCTTTTCTCTGAATGAACGCAGCCTCTTCGGGCACCTCGATAAAAAAGAACTCTACAACGGGTGGGGGAAAGCGGACGGATAATGAACATAAAGAAAGCCAAAATAACGTCGAAGTAATCAAATGAAAAAGGATGGAAATAGTTGCTACATCTATCATTATTATTTTCCACGAATATAAGAATATATTTTACTGTTCAATGAAGAAAAAGAAAGGAAATTTATTTAATAAAAATAAACATTCTACAGTTAGGCATCATTAGCTATGTATATTCAAGTCTAGAGTTACAATTAATACCGAGCTACAATAAGTAATATTTAAAATCGAGGGTTAGTTATACGGGTGGGTATTAGATATATTTCAAACCTAGATTTGGGGCAAGGGTTAGTGTAGTAATATGTAAATGACTGCCGAATTGGCATAGCTAAAGCAAAAATGTCCATGCAATAAGGGTAGAGCAGCACTCGAGATATACAGGGTGATTGAAGAGTGACTCCCTATTTAATGCATGATGGACTCTCCAGTCTAACTATAATTTTTACAAAACGGGAGAGGCCATCATGCATAAAATAGGGAGTTACTTTTCAATCACCGCATGCATGCAAGCAAGCCCCGGGCAGTACCTCTCCTTCTGGAGTTGGGTGGGGGTGGGGTGGGGTGGGGGCTGAATTTATTGTTCAGTGCCCGAGGTGTGTCTAGAAAGGGAAAGTACCGAGGGAGCTTCAGCAATTTTCTCGCGGTATTGCCGTTAAATTCATTTAAACTGTGATTAAAACTATTATGTAAATTACATAACCAAGATTAGCGCTAGGGTTAGCTTTTAAGTTTATTTCACACGTCCTAGTTAGATCTAGGCTTAGCTCTTACGTATATTTCCGACCTAGGATTAGTTAATTTTAGGTATTCGATATATTATATCGAATACCTAAACTTAACTAACCCTAGTGTTAAAGATGTTATTAAAAAAAAAAAAAAATTAACGTTTGTGCTCGTATTATCTCTTCTGTATAGTTCAAATTATTTTGTTGCGGGATCAATAAGTGTATGTCGACCCGACAAGCTAATTGAATGTTCGAAGAAAGGTGTGAACAGCCGAGACAATGATGGGACACAAGACGAATGTTTGTTTTAACCAAATGTCAGTTTCATTTCGTTAAAACGACGTGCGTTTTTTATACATCGAAAGCAAGAAAAGACTAGCTGGATGAAATGTCAGGTTCCGGTAGACTGGTCGGGTAATCTTCAGCGAAACCGTTGGTAGGTCAGTTGATCGTCGGTCGGTTGTTTGGTCGGTCTTCGAGGTAGGGTAATCGGAGAGTGGTCAGACTGGACGTGTCGATAACGGGAAGTTGAGGTGCGGTCGCATCGACGGTCGGCTGGACGTGTCGACGATGGAAAGTTGGTCAATAGGCCGGGCAGGAACATATCGGTGATGAGAAGCTGGTCAGTGGCCGCGCAGGAACGTAATAGCGAAACGGGAGCTGAAATGGTTTCATCTAAGTGTCGGGTGAGTTGAAGAGGACGGAAAAGGCAGCAAATAGAATGAAAAGTGGTGGTGGAGGGAATAACTAAATCAAGAAACGTAAATGCAAGTGTAAAAAGCAAAAAATTCAGATACGAAAACATTTTTACTACATTACTTAAAAATCGGAAACTAAAAAATGAATATCTTTAAAACACCAGCAAACAAATGAAAATATATATACATACAATGCCGATAATGTGGCATGAAGACAAAGCCAATATTTTTTACTAAACAAACAAGATAACCAACCCCAATAAAATAAATTAACAAATTAAGTAAGTAAATAATAAACAAATTAACAAACCCCCGAATGCATACATAACGCCAACTAAATAAATTTATTAATAATAATCAATAATGAATAAATAAATACACCGAATAACAAAGGAAGGACTCACTTCAATCTAGAGTGAGATGGTTATTAAAATATCTCGCTCTCAGTTAGTAAAGTGATAACAGATAATAATTTTATTAATTATAACTAAGTTATTAAATTAAAGTAAATTATTGAGATAATATTAGTAAAATTATTATATTTCAGTTATCAATGTAAAATGTAATAACTGAGAGTAAGATAATTTAATTATTAATATAATAATTAATAATTTTGTTATCAATAATTTTATTATCTCGGTTATTAAATTAAAAGTGTAATTAGTGATAATATAATAATTAATAAAATTATTTATCATATTATCTACCATTATAGAGGTAACTCAATGATTTAAGAAATTTTTATAGTATTTTAAATTATAAGAAAGCATCTTCAAAATTACAAAAAAAAAAAAAAATCTATAAAATTTTAGATAATTGCTTAATATATTTTACTTTTTAAACATTACCTGGTAGATAAAAAACAAAAACAAACCGTTCTTAATTAGAATTCGAAAATTTGTATCAATTCTGGACCACCATACTAAACTCATCAACACATTTGTCCATCAAATTATCGATTTAGACTTGAGACAAACAAGACTCCGCGGTGAAGAAATGTTTGTCTAGAAAATTTTACGTTGTATGTAAGTAAGTAATGTTTGTTTCAAAACAGATTAATTTAACTTTAAATTTGCTAATTTTACGAAAGTAACGTTTCAGAAATGTTATTTTAGGCGCGTTTTTTAAAAACAAAATAATTTTCGTTTACATTTCTCTAAAAAAAATGAAAAATGGCCGTTTCGATTGGATTTTCAGAAGACTCGACTAAAAGTCATTATAATTTCTATTTTAAATACTGTACAGTGTTTTGTTTTCTGAAATTAGAAAATTTAATCCTTTAGCTTTCAATTGAAGCTAGGAAAAAGCTTCAAAAAATGATTTTTCTTTATGAAGAATACCTTTAAGTCTTAGATATACCGAATTTTTGGAGGTAGTTAATCTAAATCAAATAAATTAAATATTATTTGTTTATGCCCTTGAGTCAGTTCGTTTATTCAGAAGTTCCGATAAAAAAAATACCAAGAATATCTGATAATTTATAGTGAACAAAACAAGATGTAGATTAAAATTCAAATGCTAAGCACTAACTCATTGATTTTGTTAGAAATTAAAAAGACTAGAATTTACAAACTTTGCTTAACACCCGCGCGAAAGCGAATCCAAAACAAAACTCCTGAAATTTCACACTTTGATGCGAAATGTTTTTCGGACAATAGAAAACTAGGAAACATTTAAAAACAAAATTCAAATAATCAATTCTCAGAAACAAATTCTTTTACGGACCTTTTCACAAGCCGACGCGAAGTTTGTTCGTCGTCCAATGGAAAGGCTCGAATCATATCCGGGAGTGAATTCGCAAATGACCTTTTCAAGCCGCACAAACAAAATAAAAAACGAGCAAGTTCGCCTGTCACCAGAGAGAAGGAGACGAGCATTATTATTATTATCATCCCTACCTTTCTCCCTCACCTCTTTTATACTTGATAAACGAACGGAACATTTTAAGACTGAGCCATTACTTCAAAGACATTCCTAGCCTGCGATAACGCTCATACATACATACATACATTCCTGCCTATGTACACATAAACTCATTCTGGCAAGGACTACTACAAACATTTTGACGACCTTGTATCAACCAAAATACATTAATTTTATTTGTAAAGACCTAAATTGATATATATGTATATAAATTTGTTGTTTCACTTTACAATTTGATTTTCTTGTTTTATACCCCTCTTATGGTGGGCTAACTAACAAGGCCAAATCAAACTAATCTGTTTCAACACTCATACACTTTACTATAACTGATAACCCACTATAAATTCACCATACACTCTCGAGTGGGGGTGGGGTAAAATTAACGAAAGTAATTTACCGAGGGGGCCCAAATGTTTTGTACGCTAGTGTATATATAAAATAAATTAAAACAAGAACGTCAACTGTACATTTATATTAAATATTGGTTAATAATATTTGCCGAGGTTTTGTAATATGCGATAAATAGCCACAATTTAAGGTAAAGGAAGATACGTTTGATATTTTTGCCTAAAATCAAAAAGACAAAGATAAATTCAATCTATAATTAATTGAAAAATAAACGAATAATCGATAAGTTTGAATGTTACGAATTACATGATTCTTTATATATATATATATATATATATATATATGAAAATTAACTGGTTCTAAATTTAAATATTGTGATGTTTCTAACGAAACACTAGCGTGTTAAAAATTCCGGATCTTTTCTGTTAATTCATCACAAATAATGTAAAGTTACTTATCACAAATATTAATTCGCCCCAAGAATAAATTTTAAACCAAACCAATTAATTTTTTGGCACTCTTTTGAAATTATAAATTTTGAGTCAAAATTTGTTTAGCTTGCCTCGCAACAACTCCAACCCTCAGAATGAAAAATTACCCAAAATCAAGGAATTATTCACATTTCGTTACGGATAATATTTCAGGTATTTACAAGGAATTTTTTTACAATTTAAAAACTAAATAAAATAAAATAAAATGAAAAAAAAATCTGTTTTTGATTTGTTTATAGGATTAAGCGCGAATGTAGACCCCACACTTCCAAATAGCGCACCCTAGTCTCCCACCTTTGGGGCGATCGCAAAAGTTAACCCAACCGGAGTGCAATGGAAGAGCCTCGTTTTGGGAGAATTTGGTTTTAATTTTAGTATATATAAATTCTTTTTAATTTGTGGTGAATTAATATTTGTGGTGAATTAACAGAAAAAGACCCCAAATTTGAAAGCTAGAATTAGCGTTTGTTCACTTAGAAGAGTATTAAATATGAGATCTGATACGTTCAATAGATTTATGCGTTTCGATTTGAAACTCTTGAATTGGCTAACAAGATAAGTTACTTGAACTTTTCTTAATTTATTCAGTATTATAGCTTAAGTTAGCCATTGAGCGCTTTTTGGCTTTTAGAACTTCTGCTGGCCTGAAAAAACATGTAAAACTTTCGTAATTTTCACACATTTTCTCAGTTATATTAATGAAGTTCCAAAAGCAAATGAAGAAAACTCGAATTCATATGTGACGTACAAACTGTTATTCAGGTCAGTAGAATATTTCAGTTGGTTTTTCAAGGATAAGTAGCTCTTGATAAAAAGTACATATTCTTTTTAATATGAAGATTTCTCAATTTCCTTCAGTATCTTTAGATTAAATACACACATCAAGGAATTGATTCCTCCATCTTTTATGGCAATGGAAAACGTTGAAATTAGTGTTTCCTTGTATTCCTGCATTTTATCCGGCAAAAAAAACCGAAAAAAACAAATAAAACACAACCTGAGTTTGCACGACGAAAAGTGCACTTTAAGTTATGTTTTTCTTTTCCCAATATGAGTTTAGTCTTTAATGGTGATTAGGGAAGTATTATTAATAGTTTGCAAGCAGATAAAGTAGCCTTTCTCTTGTTCAGAATGATTCTTTTGACCGAGTCTCCAACTTACTCATCAATGTAGCAGCGAGATTTCAAATAAAAGCATTTTACTTTGCTATAGAAAGAAACAGATCTGATAAGGTCTGTTATTTTTCGATAGAATTTGAACATTAACTTTTACAATGAGGAGAGGTACTTTTGGTAAAATTTTCAAACTTAATGCTTAGGAAAGAATCATTATCCACAATTCATTTATGTCACGTATAAATGGATACTATAAATTTCAAACAATATTATTTTTTAAAATATTTATCTTACTTTTCTTAATAGCAATAAAACCTAGTATATCCAAAAGAAAAGTTGAACTATCGAGCTTTTAAGTGATTTTAGTTAGGTTTTAATTTTATTCCAATAACTATCGTTTTTCAAGGTTTATTTGAAGGCATTAGGAATTTGGGAGACTTTATATTCTCTTTTCTTTTATTCGGGATTATATTTCGCAAAATTTGTGCTTCATTTGATCATAGGGGATAAAAAGTTACATAAATTATATCATTTAGTGTGCTCCATAGTTTACCTTTTCTTACACAGTTCATTTTAAGAATATTTTACAGCGTTCTTAAATTTAAAATTCGAAATCTTAACGATATTTTTCTCCACTTTAATTCTGTTTATAAATACAAGTTGTAAAATAAAATCTCAGCATTTACCTTGATAAAGATCCGCAGAGGACGAAGCACGTTGGTAGAGAAAGGTTTTCCTTTTGTCGTGTATATATATATATATATATATATATATATATATATATAATGCATATAAAGATATGCCTTGATAAAGTTTCTCAAGGAACGAAATGCTTTGACATAAACCGTGTTCCTCTTGTCTTATATATATATATATATATATATATATATATATATATATATACACACACACACACACAGGGTGTCCGTGTGCAATTTAAAAAAATTATAACTTTATTTGTATTTGCGATAGAAATAATCTGTAAAAAATGTTATAAAGTTTAATGTACCCAGTTTTAAGTATAGCTAAAATAACTAATGTGATTTCAGGCATTACTGTAAATCAGTTGGCAAATGTTTTCCGTGAACTTCAAAATCGTATTACCCTTTGTATTGCTAATGACGGAGGACATGTGGAAACTTAAATAAAATTTCAATAAAACCTTAAAAAATATAGATTTACTTCTTTCTAATCCTTTTGACAAATTATTTCTATCGCAAATACAAATAAAGTTATAATTTTTTTAAAAGTGCAACGAACTTTATGGACACCATATATATATATATATATATATATATATATATATATATATGTGTGTGTGTGTGTGTGCACGCATACTGAATAAGACCTTTCAATTAAATTCTTTAAATATTATCTAGGTGTTTATATTTCGGCCTGCCTTATTTTTGTTCACATATATTGAAATAATCATACACTATCATCTTGTATTTCGATTTTGATTTTTATCCTTTCCGCTTTGAAAGTACATAAAGATTGCTCGCTTTTTCATGAGAGACAAAAAACCTAAAACGTCAGATGTACCCAATGATCATCAACGAAAAAAATGTTATCAAATTCTGTGTTGAAGTTCTCGGAATTTAAGAGTTGAAATTACAAACAAACTGAATAAAACGGTCATTCGCCTGATCTCACACAATGTCCTGGTCATTTTTATCAATTCTTTGATCTCACCTTATTTAGATATAGCTAATGAAGGTTTTGTAGAGAATGAAGACATCGCAGACAAATGTTACTTCTTTATTTATGGGCGTTCTTTGAGCGGAAACTTGAGATCCAAAGGAGAAAATATTTATGTCACCATTTTATCTTGATACTTTTAAGATTTCTTTGATATTGGTTAGCAAAGAAAATCGATAGAAATCTTCGAATGCAAACATTTTTTATCACAGCACTTGTAAATTTTTACAAGTGCTCAATAGATTTTAAATCGATCTTTTAAAATTTTTAAATCGATGGAACATTCTTCTTTGTCACTACTTAAATTAACTGGTCCACTCATAAAAAGTAGGGAAAACATCTGTTGAAATATAGTTTTTTTTTAGATTAGCATACTTTACACCTTCCTTAGAACGCGGCATTTGTCAGAAGCGAAAAATATTGATTAGTTATCGATTAAGAAGGGGTGGGTGTTTTGTTTATAATAGCGATACAGTGTAAAATCGATCCTTGACTTTGAAGAGTTATCAGGATTGTTTGAAACTGTTTTCGTCATTCATATCTGCGCACAAGATTTGTTTTTAACAAAAAGATAAAAAATTGCTTCTCTTCCAGAGTGACAAATTCTTTAACTATTTTCAAAGAATGGTAGATATTAAAGTAGGAGATGAATTTTAAAATTTACGTAAATTATTAACAAATATACATTCGTTTATTCTTAAGATAAGTGATTATTATACACCTCTAAAAAAAGATAAAAAATACAATTTTTTAAAATATTTTGAGAAAAAAAAATCAGTACGCGAATATCAAAGACATGAGCAGAGTTTCAGTCTTGACATTTATAAACTAGAGTGGTCGTCGTTTTCCATACTCTTCAAAGTCAAAGATTGCAATTTTACACTGTATCTTTATGAACACTACTAACCTCTTAAGTCGATAACTAATCAATTTTTTTTTCGATTTCGACATGTGTCGCGGCCTAAAAATGTTTAAAGAACGCTAATCTACAAAAAAATATTTCTCCCGTCCAAAGATTTTCCCTATTTTTTTTATTACGAGGGGACTAGTCTAGTTAAGTAGTTCTGCTTTTTCTTTGAAATCGCTGTTTATAATATTTTCTCTCATTGGATTATCATATCTTCTGCATTGAACATCAAGATAGTATTATAATCTAGTCATAGGGAATTCGTTCAACATTGAGTGCCTTGGATTTTTGTATTTTCCTCTCCTACCTTATCTTCCTACCTTCTATTTTACCTTCCTTCTTTCAACATTCCCCCCCCCTCTCTCTCGTCTCATATTTATTAAGCTTAGCTTAGTAAGATACAAAGTAAAAGGGAGAACTGGATGTATGAAGATAGTATTGCGCCAATCATTAAGTGAAAAGAGCCTGTCTGCTTGGAAAATATTTGAGTTCGAACACTATCTCAGTTACAAAGAAGTTCTTCTTAAACCTCAAAAGCGTTTAAGTTCCTCTATCCTCAATTTACCGATAGACGGTCTTATTTGTTTATTTTGAATTGAATTTAACAATTGCATGCATAAAGTTATAAAAATTTCCGCTTACAAACACGCGCAATTGTTTTGTTTTGTTTTGTTTTTTAAATCTCAAAAAGATGTAGCATGCTTTATTCTTTTGTATTAAAACAAATATATAAATGATTAATTAGAACTTTTACTTAAATTAATTTTTAAAACCATTCAACGAGACACGTTTCTCAACGGGAACTTCAAAACGAAAAAAAAAAGACATTTTCCATCTTGTTTTTATTAAAGTTTTTCTCTCTCGAAGTTCGTTCAAATTTCTGATTTTAAAACTGAACTTAGCAAAAAATAACATTGCTTTATAATCCTGATGATTATTTAAGACGAACAACATTTATATTTCCAATTTTTCGGTTTCATGTTACACATTAATGAATGATTTATCGCATGTTATGCTTCCTTTTATTATACACAGACAACAGAGGGTTCAAAAATATTTATTCGCCAAATCAAATTCCCCATTTGATTTTTAAATTTGAAAAATGTTTTGAGATACCTTTATTTTAAAACAATATTTATGTGTGTCTCTGCGCGTGCGCGTGGCACTCATTTGCACGAGTTTCAAACTTGGAAAGTCAAATATCGATGGCTAAGCATTTTATATTTTGTGCGAAAATTCTTCACTTAATGAAGCTATTTCATATTTTATGAAAATAATAATTTACCAATTTTTCTTTCTTTTTGTGTGTCATATGCTTTCAGGACGTAGGCGACCATGGCTCTCTACCTCCTTCTATACCTTGCAGCTCTCAACAAGTTCTTTCCCTTTGTTTCCTCCCCCAGACCACTTTCGGTCAGGTATGTCATGCGTTGTTTTCCTTTGTCTCTCTTTCCCTCTATTCGACCCGTGAGTATCAGATTTTCTAGGCCCACCTTCCTCATTATGTGTCCCGGAAATTTCAGCTGCCTCTTCCTGATTTACCAATCAGAATGTTTAATATTCAGTGTTAAATTATTATCTAAAAACTTTGCTTAAGTCATTTTGATTAATATCCCCCCACACCAAAAACAAAACAACTTTTATTTAGCATAACTCATTTTATTTTATTCATTGCCATTTCAGAAGGCATAAAAATATTTAACTGCAAAAGGAGAAATTGTTAAAAGCTTGTGACCATGATTATGTCTGTTGTGCTATTAAATTGTTTTCAAAGTCGAGTGGTTAGAACGCTCGCTTTCCGACCATTAGACCCCGGTTTGAATTTCACCAAGGTTGATTTGTCAGATTTCTTGATGCTATTGACATTTAGAGGCGATTTCAAACGTGCTGCACCTTTGGAAAGTCTCTGAAAACCATACCACGGGTTGACCCAAGCTTTGTGAGTGAAAATGAGTAGACGAAACTATTTGGGAGCCGCCGATGGTTGAGATAGCTGGTTCAGACTGTTGATCACGACAGATAATTACCATAGTTAAAGAAGCTGTAACTAATGTCCACTCAGCATAGTTGTAGTATAAACCATGTTGGGCTCTGTGGGTGTTGAACAATCACGAATGTACCTGAGCAGGAGTCTACAATAGGTATTGGCTCACCAAGAATATTTTGTAGTTTTGAATGTTATTTGCTAGCGAAGAAATTATCTAAAGTGTAAGAATCTATATATTCTAGAATATATTTGGGGAATAGCTATAAATATTATATAAAATGTGCAGGGACTTCGAAAAGACACAAAAATAATTAAAAATAAATTTTCAAATTCACAGTTTCATAAAACTAGACCCGCAAAAGCAAACTTAGATGTGGACGTAGCAGTAATCTCATCACGTGACCCTTCCTAACCAATAGAAACACAACCCCCACAATATTAAATTTTGACTTTCATTTGGAGCCTATCTCCGGCCTATATAAGAACGCACTCAAAGCCACTTGGAATACTCACAGCAACTACACACGGGAGCAAACATGGCGCATTCGAGCACTCATTCAGAGCAACACAATAAAAGTTTTGTCTCAAATAGCAACTACATCGAAGCCAGAAAAATAAACCTCCTAAGTGAGTTACTTCTATCCATGAATAATATACTCGCACACGTACAATATATATATATAATATATATATATATATATATATATATATATATATATATATATATACCTTCGCACCTACATATATTACGCGTGTAGTGGACGTCTATGTACACCACGCCCACAAATTACTCAACAGTAATTGGACAGAAAATAAACATTACTTTCTTTAAAGACAATTTACGCATCGCACGAGCCACATAAATTTTCTCGTGTTTTGCCTCACCAAACTTGTTATAGTCAAAAATCAACAATTGGTCGATTTTTGACCAATCACATAAATTGACACTTTCTTCAATATTCTTCCCGCTCTCGTTCCCGGAGCCTACCTTACTTGTATAAATAGAAGAAATTAAAGAGAGAACATTAGTAGATTATTAAATTCCAGAGCTTTAACCACGTACGTGTATACTCAATCTTCTACTCAAATACACACAGACATAAAATACATACACACGGCACTGTGAACTGTCTGTTTCAAAAGCCAAGTGAACTACTCAAGATTTTATCATCCTCTTGCACAACATTCTCACTTTCAAACTCGAGTAACAAATATTCTTGAACTCTAAACAAATTTAAACAAGAAAAGTTCTTACAACACATATTCCCACACGACATAAGGGGAACAACTTTTTACATCTCAAACTTCATTGCCACTAACACCTTGTATATTTACTTGTTTTCAATACATGTTTTTCTTGTTGATCATTCAATGATCACTTGTCATTCTTTTACGTGTTTTCTTTGCAAATTAAATGTGGATTGCTAATTTCAAAACGCAACCTTCGTCAAAAACCTTCTGAAACATTTCTTACCAAAACTCATTAGCGCCCCACACGCACACACTTACATATCCGTACATTTGTTTTTTCAAACTTTATTGCAATAGATATTTTACAAACTCACTTTAACCCTTCTAAAAACACATTTTCTCTTTCACCCAATTGTTATTAAATTTTAGCATTCCGCTACTTTTTCTTCAATGTCGATTTTCGTGCAAAAAGTGGATCACAGCTTCATACATTTTTTTTTCTGAAAACCTTAGCTTCTCATTGGACAATAAATATTAAAATTATCTCGCTTATCTTCACGTACATTTGTTCTCAATGAGCGAAACAAAACCTATCAGGCTCCAGACTGAGTTTTGTAAAGCGCTCCCTGAATGGTTAACAAATATTAAAAAAACAATTTACCTGCTCACCACTACGTCCGAATAGCATCAACCTAGTTTTTGACCTGGCGAAAAAACAATGCTTTCAGGATCCTGTCACGTGATAAAAAAACAAATTGAATGTACGAGCGAACCCAGGCAGTGAGAATTTACGACGACTAGCATTTGCTAAACGAGTTCACGACGCTTGTACCTTTACTGCAGCGAAGTACAAAGTTAGAATCTCAAATTCTTTAACATGAAATAACTTCACTGTAATTCAAGCTAAATTTTCAACTCGCTCACCAACTTCTTCTGCAACTATTCAATCCCGCTATTGAATCTTCTTACGAAACTTAAATTACAAACATTACGAACAGTACATTCCACTACGAGCAACGAAAACAAATTGAACATTTACGGAACATTCACTTCTCCAACTTCTTTAAAGCTAAAAGTTTATCAACATATTTTCAGCTTTACAGGATTCTTTAAACTCTCTTTCACTGAACATTTTGAGCGACAAGTTAATTCAACTTTTTGTGAGCTCAGGTAAAAAAATATTCAGTAGTAAAATCTTTAACCAGTCAAAGGGAAGTAACTCATTAATAATTCATGTAAAAAAACTGTCGATTATATAAATCTTGTACCTATTATGAAAGGTTATTTTCTTGTGTTTTTTCTCTTGTTTGCTTTTTGTTTGCTTAAACATTCGTAAAGTAAAAAATGTGCGGGTTGATTTACGCTGTCAATACCGCTCCAAAATTCTATTCAAATTGTTAGACGTTGTCGTTTAATTCCTCGTGTTAGTACAACAGCGACGTTTCGTTGACCTTTTCATTCTCTCGTTTAACCTCAGCTGCAACATCACCATCCTTTTACTTTAAAGGGAATTAGCAATAAACACCTTCATGTCAAAACAAGACTATCAACAACAACCACCAAAACAAGTGTTAAAAAAAGTCTTCAGTTATTATTCATCCCTGCTAATTTAACTCGAAAATTAAAATTATACGAATATTTCCGTTGCCTTTTATTTTTATCCATCTATTGTTCGGAAGTTTTCTCAATGTAATTCTCTGAACAATAATTTTCACTTACTTTGTTCGGCCATAAAAAGACTTTACATTATATATGCCCACATGGGTATTTTTTTGCTTGAGTATAACTGCAAAAATAACCCTAAAATAACTTCTCTAAAAGTTCCGACTGGTAAACTGTAATACAAAAAAATCACAGAATATATTTTATTCACCTTTATTTTCAATCTAATCAAACAGTATATGAACGTACATTAGTTGTTTTAGAGTTTTTTTGTCTTACTTGCAGTGAGCTTAGATCGTGGTCTCCGTATGACTTCTTTCTAGAGTAGATGAGAATAGAAGCAAGCTATTTTCTTTTCGCGATACTTGCTTCGTTTATATAATCTGCAGTCAGCAATGCTCGATAAAACTTCTCAAGTTGTCATCACTAATTTGCGAATTCTACCCCCAGCAAATATGGTTTCTTGGTACTGTTTGAGGGCTTTGTACCTGAAGTAATCAAAATGAAATAAAGTTTTAGATCTATGTACCCTATTTAGTTAGGTTGAACAAATTAAATTATCAAACTATATCTACATATAAAGATGACTTACAAAATCCTTTAAAGCTATCGTCATAATTTACCTGTATAATTCTGGTAATTAGGAAATCAATAGGATTTTTATCTATGATGATAGCAATAAAAAAAAAACTTGAAATCATTCATTTGGTATAACGATTTGTTTCTCAGTTTTAAATTGCCATGGCAACAACATTTTATGCAACATTTCCCCCTTCATATGTAATAAAGAATCCCAACCATACGAAATCGTACGCCCAGATATTTAGATAACAGCTTCAGTATTTGCATACTGAATTGTTAGTCTCGTCGTATTTTTAAAAAAGACTGAATTTTCAATATGATCTTAATTGTATAAAATGTCAATCGTTGATATTAATTCTAAGGTTTTCCTGCATTGGTTGGTTGATTTTGTTTAGCGGCAATATGCATTGTTTAATGTCGATATCTTTATATTTTATACGCAATTTCATTTATTTTTGTTTTGTGTGAGACGTTAATAATGATTGTAGTGATAGAAGTCTTAGTAATTAACCCATAGTTGGCGGAGAAGATGTGATTTCATACATTTCCCAAAAGTATTTGCACATAAGTGAATATAACGAACCTAACGGAAATCCTATTAATAATTCTGAGCCATTATGCATTACACCACCCGCACATCCAAGCTTACAGCACTTAGTATTCTCAAGCAGTCACCCATCTAGGTATTGACCGAGCCTGACGTTGCTTAATTTCAGTGATCGTACGGGATCCGGTATTTCAATGTGGTTGTAAGCTGCACACATAAGCATTTTCAGGCATATGGCCAGACAACAATTTTTTTTTTTTACTGTGCTTTTAAGTGGAGCCAGAAACATTTATCCCCCCATATATATATATATATATATATATATATATATATATAAAATTAACGAAAATCTTGGTAATCCGTATGGATAATCCCAAGGAGAATGAAGTCCTGAGAGCTCAATGTTAAGTCAAGGCGAATAATTTTAATTTAAAGAAAAACGGACCACTTTAAGGCTCCATTAGTTATAATTTATTTCGCCAGAGAATTTTATTTTTTTCTGGATCTTCAGACTTCACTTTCAAAGGTGAAATGAAAAAATGAATTTAAAATTTACACTTTTGAAGGGCAGTATTAAGCTTATATAAGGTGACATAGAGGGTGGTGAGGAATAGAGTTTAGAGAGGGAAGGGAGAATTTTAAAATTTATTTTTATTACAATACTTAATATCGAGGAGGGGGTGGAAGGATCAGACAGTGACCTATTTATTCAGTCAACTTAACAGAAATGATATGGGAAAAAGGGGGAAAGGAAAAAAAGTGTAAATTTTAAATTCATCTTTTCTTTTCGTCTTTGAAAGTGAAGTTTGAAGATCCAGAGAAAAATAAAATTCTTTGGTGAAATAAATTATAAAGAATGTAGCCTTAAAGTGGTCTGTTTTTCTTTAAATTATATATATATCGTAATTTTCTCTCTTCCTTTGATAAGAAGCTTGTCCGTGAATATGAGAATAAGTAGACAAAACTTGTCTAAATTATCCATTGCGACATGTCTTTATATATATGTATGTGTTTGTAATCAAGAGGAATTGAGATTATTTTGTGCAAAAGAAATAAAATCCCAATAAGTAAAGAAAACTTGTAAACATACAAGGAAGTTTCAAACTTTCTGTGAAAGAGAGTTCAACAAATGTCTGTCTGTCTCTCTTTCTCTCTCTCTCTCTCTCTCACACGATTGGTGTTAATTTAGAAGTAATAACGTTCAATATTTATCGATCGTCAATTCAGTTTCGTAATTTTTCAATCACTCATCGGGGCTCTCGACAATCATATTGTATGATTTTATTATCTATCTATCTATCTATATGCGCGCGCTTGTGATAATGAAAATGATGGATATTTTTTGTACTTCCTTAATCCTACAAAACAGAAAAATATAAGGATGCTGGAAAAAATTAATAAAAAATAATTAAATCTTCCTTGTCTGCTGTATTTAATGAAAGATGTTTGAATGAAAGGTTACTACTCAAATAGACATATATATATATATATATATATATATATATATATATATATATATTAAATTGGGACTAGCTGTATACTGTTTCATTCTGTTCTACTTGTATAAAGAGAATCAACCGACCGGATGGCGTTTTGTGTGGTCAAAGGTAAAGAGATGGTTGTTTAATAGTGGCAGCCATTAAATACGGAAAAGATTTAACATTGTGTTGACCGCAATGTCCACTTTTATATTTACATACGCTCTGTTCTTAATATTGAGCACTTTAACCCATAAACATACCATATGTTAAAACTATATTTTTACATTATATATATATATATATATATATATATATATATATATAGGACGAAACGGCCGTCCAATGCTTTCTGCATTCTGTTGAGGTTTCTTCTAGACTCGATGAATTACGATTATGATTATCTCAAATCCCCCTAATATATTCTATCACTTATATATATGTATGCATGTATGTATGTATGTGTGTGTGTGTGCATACTAAACTTGCGTATTCATTATATAATGCATCATTAATATTTTACCTATTATGCCATTATTATATGTATATTGTTAATGACATTTTTAATTGAAGTTTAATCTCTCTCTCTCTCTATCTCTCTCTCTCTCTCTCTCTCTATATATATATATTATATAAAATGTATGTATAGTTGTGTATTATGTAAAATAACACAGCTCACAGAGATAATAGGAATAACATTAATATATTTTATCGAAAGCAAAATGCATAGAAATTACAAACAGGACGAATTCGTTCTAACGAATATTATAAAACCAGTTTCACTCCGGTTGAACAAATTAAACATATAAAGTTAATTTTTTTTTACTACAAAAAATTCAAAACAGCCTACCTTATGATGAGCTACAACAATTTCTCCGCTAAATCAAAACTGCATAAGACCAACATCATTTACGAATTAAAATGCCCCAAAGGGAACTTCGATCAAGACGAAAACAAATTCATATATAATTATCTCGAATATACTACCATTAGGTTATGAAGGCGGTTGACTCCCACATAAACCTCCACATGGACATATTTAAACCAGCATGGAAACCTAACAACCTCGATACACAACACATTTGTCGACACAAATGTGAAACGCAACTTCAACTATAAAAAGTGTTTAAAAATGGAAAAAATTCATCATAAAAATTTATCATAAAAACAAAACACATACAATTACCATCAACTATGAATACGGTCATAATAAACTGGCCGTATTCGGGAATTAAGAATATGTTTACCTTTTAGCAACTTATACACCGTTTACATTAACACAACAAAAATCCTTGAAAATAACTGATAGATCAGTCGAAAGTGCTCGGGACGGAGAGTCATTAGGATAATTTCTACACTCACTAAGTCTAAGAAATAACCTATATATATATATATATATATATATTAGGATATTACAACAAAAACATGTAAGAATCGATACACATTTGCAATTGTTTAGCGATTCTTACATGTTTTTGTTGTAATATCCTAAAATAAATAATATTGCTCTACTATGTATTGAGCCCACTTTTAAATTAAATGTTACTAACGTTGGAAGTGTACTCTATTCGTTCTCATCGTGTATATATATATATATATATATATATATATAACTATTCGTGTTTACTTATATTTATGTGTGGATTTTAGGATATTCACAAATTTTTATTTTGGGTGTAAGAATTATTTAATCGATTTTCCGTATTTTTAGGTGTAAAAAAAGGTTAGAAAGTATCGGACACGCTGTAGTTACTGCGTATCGCTTGTTCGTAGCTTGGTGGAGCAGTGTCGACCAACTCACCGTCCAGTGCGTTGAACGTACGAGGTGGACGGAAAGGATCACGCGATACAAAATCACCAACGCCAGTTGTCGACGTCGTCGTCGACCGCATGATTATAGTTCGTTGTGGCTTCGCCTTTTCTTTTTTCATGTAGAATACAAACAATCCGATACCAATCGCGCATACCACAAGGCATCCAATGACAATCCCCACAATGGCACCTGAAGAGAAACAAACAAATAAAAAAAATAAGTGAAGTAACATAAATTTCAGGCTTTGTGGAATTTAAAAGCCGCACATTAGGATTTTAAGAATTATACAAAGTCATTTGTAGCATTAACAAAGTAAAAGGAAATTTAAGTAGTCTGTCGATATACAGATGTTTGTTTGAGAATATGACCGAATAGCAATTAGTGCAAGAAATTATCCAAAATATACAACACCGTAAAATTCGGTGGTGGTGGTTCAATGGTTTTGGGGTTATTTCAAAATCAATGGAAAAGAGAAGTTGATAAAATCGATGGAACACTGAACAGCTATACTCACTAATTTCCAGATATAGCAGAAGGTGAAATATTCCAACATAATGGATCACCTTGCTATACATCGCATGTAACAAAGTTTCTCACTGATGAAGACATTGCGATGTTACAATATTAGCTTGTCTAAAGCCCTGACATTAATATAATCGAACCTGCGTGGAGAGTGAAACCTTGGGCCAAAGAACTTGCAAGTGATTTAGGTTTTCAGTCAAGCAGAATGGCAGAAATTGTTTTTAAGTTGTATTCCTATATTTTACGCCAAGTTGAGGGTCTAGTTTATCCCAATGCAGCCATAGATATTGCATACGACTTTTAATGTCTCTAAATATACGAAAAAAATTATTTTATGCATTTTTTTCTTTCATTAATAAAAGCAGTTAGTTCAACTTATTTTCATTATCCCGATGCGTCAGAGCTGTATCTTTCATCGTGTTGGGTCTATGTGAATGTGACAGCTTGCATTACATTACTGAATGACTCCAGATACTACTGCTGAAAATAAATAGTCAAATATTAAGTAAATTGAATGTTAGAGAGATGGCCCCTTTCTTCTGTTCACCAATATATCGCTCGGTTCATACTCCTCCATCTTATCTTGAATAGGAGTAGAGGCTCATATCTTGTTTCCTGTTTAGGAAGGGGATCCCGGTTCCTTTCCTTTTCTCGGGCCTTAATACTGGTGCTGTCATGAATTTCTTGTGATGAGTGTGTTTGGTGGCAATGTTTTTTCATACTGAGGTACCGGGTTCGCAGTTTTCTGGTTGATGTTCCCGACTGGTAGTTAAGAGCCCGAACTCTTGCGTAGCGTCTTGAGAGGCTGCTCTGATCAACAGTTGAATAATATTGGGGTTCTTGCAGTGCCATGTCGCGCATGGGCTGGTATCCCTGCAAGCATCTCCGGTGGGCAACCCTCTTTGTCTCTGCTTGTAACAAGTGCAAGTGTGTCCTCTACGAAACAAAGTTACTGTTTGCTGATAGAATGAAACAACATATAGCATTTGCAAGTTCGGTTCTAGAGATTATTGGCAGCTCTGCAAGAGTGTGCTGAACAACAGCAAATCCCCAATCCCTTCTCTATTCAATCAGCAGATATGGCTGAATGCTTTGCTCGAAAATTCTCATCCTACTCAACACTTGATTTATCAGGAGTAACCACACCTAATTTCCTCCCTAGAACTGAGGCTCTACTGAGTGATGTGGGTATAACCCCGTCGCTGGTCTCGGACATCATTTCTAAATTAGACTCCCATAAAGCAAATGGAGATGACGGGATACCAACCATCGTCCTAAAGAAATGTGTTTCCGAGCTGGCTCCACTTCTCTCCAAACTATACTATTGCCTCATTACTTCCTGCTTTCTAGATTCTAGTCTGTAGTCCCTGTTTTTAAGAACTCTGAAGAACCTTCTGACTCCTCTAACTATCGTCCTCTCAGTCCCCTACCGCTTTTCGACAAAGTCTTCGAGGCTTTAATCAACGCTGAAGTGGTTAAGCATCTTACCTATCACGACCTACTCTCTGACAAAGAATATGAATTCCGTTTTGCCCGGTCGACGGCCGATATCCTTACGGCCATAACTGAATATGAAGCTATTAATAACGGCGAAGCCCGAGCTGTGGTTCTAGATATCTCGAAGGCGTTTAACAGGGTTTGGCATGCTGGTATTCTACGTAAGCTTCAGAGCTACGGTATTACAGGACGATTATTTGGTTTAAACCAATCATTCTTATCAAATCGTGAAATGAATGTCGTTCTGAATGGGTTCGCTTCCAGATCTTTTCGCACGAATGCGGTTATTCACCAAGGCTCTATCTTGGGCCCTATACTGTTTCTGATCTTCATCAATGATCTTCTTGAGGTCATTAATTCTCAAGTAGGCATCTATGCAGATAACACTACCATTTACTCCTGTTTCAATTGTAAATCCGTCAGCGCTGACAAAATTAAACTGGCCGCTGCTCTCGAAAAGGACATCCAATCAGTGGTTAACATTTTTTTAACACGGAGGTGTGTGTTTATAAAAAAAACACCTCCGTGTTAAAAAAAGGAGTTGACACACTTATCGATAGCTTAGTGTTTGGCTATTTTAAGTAATTAGTACATAACTGTAAAAATTATTTGATGAATATAAAGTGAATACCCTTTTTATATAATTTTTTAACTACCCAGTAATCTTATAAATTTATGAAAAGATTCTAAGTAATCTAATATTTTATTGAATTTTAGGTACTTTGGCTTTATAGTCTAACTTATGAAAACGCTTATTGAGGTAATGTTAGAAAATTAGCAATAAAGTTTAAATTTACTATAGTTACTGCTTTTATGAAAATAAGTGCGGTAACTATAGTAAACCTAAAATTTATTGGTAATGCCGTGTATGGACGTCCGTATTTACAAAATCTAAACGTTTATACACACACACACACACACACACACACACACACACACACAATTCAAAATTCATTATAAAATACTGGGGGTCATTGAATTATAGTAAGCTTTTCCATTTATGATTAGTAAATATAATTTTTATTTAATAACCATATCATTTGACCAATACAAATTAATTTTAAAAGATTGTAAATTATTCTAATTAAAATTTTAAAAATTAAAACAATTCTTGTAAAAATTAATTATTAATCGAAACATAATCTTCTCAAGACAACAATGTTCATAATATATCTTATTCATAAAAGCAATTAATAGCTTTTCTAATTAAATAATGTATTAGTTTTATTGCATTTTTTATTTTAAAATTCAGAGCAGATTTTCTATAAATTGGGGTCCTGCTTGACAAAAGAAATTTGATGATTAAAATTCTAAAATAAAAAAAAATTAAACACTATCAAAAAGAATTTCTCGAAATTTCATAAAATTGAATAAGTGGGGGGAGTTAAGGTTGTAAAAGATGTAAAAAATATTTTTACCAGAATTTTCTAGAAAAGAAGCATTAAAAAATGATTTCATTCATTTATGAATAAGTCCTGAAAGTTTCATTAAAATCCGACTGTTATTTGATTTTTGCAAGAATTTGCAAATCAATGTTTTTTCACTGCAAAAAGACGATAAAATTCCACATCCTAATTTATGGTTACTCGTTGATGCACGAAAAACAACATTTGCAACCACAAGGTTTTAAAAAGGATTAAAAATATAATTTAGCAATCAAATACCCTTTGGTCTTTCCTCTTAATAAAAGCATAGCGATTTTGCCGACAAAACTTTGTTTTTATTAAGCTTGCAGTATTTTTTTTATCATGTATGATCATTTTTAGCGAATCTTTGGGGGTACCTAGTTTTAACTTCGTAGAATTTTCGTTATCTCCCACCAAAGTAAAAACTAGAGGAAACTAAACTAAACTAAACTGAACTAAACTAAAATTCTTGGTGTCAGCCCAAATCGCGTTCAAGTTTAGTAAAAACAGAATTCACTCATAGTTTTGTAGAAGGAACGAGATACAAAGTTTTAAGCTTTCCTATAAATAAAATAACTAAATAAAATACTTTTCTTTCAAAATTAGTCGCTCTTACATTTGACCAGTTACAGCACCCGTGAACTTATAAGCAAAGAGGGAATTTAAATTATTAGAATAAAATTAATAAATAATCAATGAATGAATATAAAAATTAAGAGAACACCCAGCAAAAGAAGAGACTTCTATTTGGTCACCGTATATACTCAGGTATAAGCCTACTTCATCCATAGTGCGACTTTTGAATTTTTTTGTATGAATTTTATATCTCCACCAGAAAAAATTGCCTGTGTATAGTGCAACCGGTCACCGCAAATGCATGATAATAAAAACTCGCATTATACTCGAGTATATCAAGTCGAGTCAAATTGGCATGATGGCGATGTTGAAGAGAAGTTATTACCCTCATTTTCTGTTTTTTTTTTAAATTTCATCTTAAACCCTGAGTAGGAGGAGGGTGTCAGCCCCACCCGATTCAAGCGTTTTGACAAAATAATTCACTAATACTTTTAAAGAAGGAACTAGATTCAAATTTCCTATAAATAAAACAACTGTAGTAGTTTTTCAAAATCGAAGGTATTTTGCCCAAGATAATTCTTTGTTTCGCTATCTCACCAATAGAGCAGCTGAAGCCCATGTAGATTTTGCTCTGAAATACAATCTGAAAAAGTATCTTAAACTCATACATATGAAAATGGGACGCTGATTGCATGAAACTGACCGTTGCCCAACTTCTTCGATGACAGTTCTTTTGGAACGTTGCTATTCTGCACATTCATCTCTGTTGAAGTAACATCATACTTAACACCAATGCTGGAATTTGTGAAAATCTGCTTTGAACAATGGTTTTTCTCCCAGATGCTCCGCAAACTCTGCTGGTAGAGTGTCTTTGTGAATTTCTTGGCGTTCAAATTACACTCGTGTTGTGCAGCATCAGCTGCACAGGCGATGGTTTCTGCTATATCGCTGTAAAAGACAAGGAAAACAGAAAGAATTCGTTAAGCATTTGTTTCTTGTAATGAGACGTAGAAACTTGTGCAAAAGGAAGGCATTAATATAATATTTTGGGGAATGCGTGCATTTTTTAAAATGGTGTTCACTCTGTACAAGGCTTGGAGGCCACTTGAAGTGAAGGGTTACAGATTTAGAGGTACAGTTTATGCAGATACGTGTGGACGATAACGGTTAACCGTAGACTTGAACAACTTAAGATCGTAGTGATCGGGGAAGCATCCTCTTGGATGTCCATTCCACAAAGCAGTGTTTCGTGGGAAGAAGCTGCGCGAGTGGAACTTACACCTCACCAAAGAAATACGAAGAGAATGAGCGTGATTCTCTACAATGTGCGTAGGATGGCGGGTCTTAGCCGTGAAAGTTAGGACTGGTGGGACGAAGGAGTGTTGTTCATCTGAACACTTTCTATGGAAACAGCGATAGAGTAGCGAGAGGCCTGCGACGTCTCCTCAGTGAGAAAAGGGTTGTAAGGTGAAAAATAATTCGTCACACAAAGGACGCAGTGTCTCTTTCGGATTCTACCGAAAGTAGAAAGCAAAGAAGATCCTGTCAATATATGGCAATAATACGCTACTTTCGGCCTGATCTGGTTCTTGTAAATGTAGAGATAGATTCAGGAACTTGCTGAAAACCTATGGGGAACCGACCATTTTCCCAGCATCTTTAGTGATAGATCGTATGTACGAGTTCCACTTGAGGTTTGGGCTGAATTTGTCCCAATAGGCGCTCAAGACAAGGGTCTTCTCTGTGGGAACATCCGTTCATCGCGATTGGTGCGAGGCATTGGATGTGACCAGCCAGTTTTTCTCCCACTGAGTTGTTAGAGCTTAGGCCAGAGCAAATATTAACTGCCAAACACTGGTTATCTAGCGTTTTGTATATGAATATACCATTGTATCATCAGGATAGTTATTCACAAATGAGCAGATCATTTATGTAAAGTAGGAAGAGGGTTGAACCGAGAAGCAAGCGTTGCGGGACTCCTCTGTTGATCACTTGGGCCTTGGAGGACTGGCCATTAACAACTAACTTCAGTGACCTGCTCGTTAAGGAGAACTTTATAATTGAGAAGACTCTTCCAGTGATTCCATAACTAGAGAGTTTGTGTAGTAACCCTTTATGCCACACCTTGTCAAAGACCTTTGTGAATAATCGCAGTTAGGACATCAGCAGTGGACCAGGCTGATCGAAACCCATACTGTTTGTCGTTCAAGAGGTTCTTCCTATTAAGGTGGTAAACAACCCTCTTGTTGATTATAGTTTCGAAAAGTTTGCTAAAGACACTAAGGAGTCATATGGGTCTATACTATGAGGAGATGAGCGCTCACCCGCATTCTTGAAAACCAGGCATACACGTGACACCTTCCACAGATTTGGAAAGGATTTCTCCTTCAAGCAGCGGTTAAATAATTTCGCAACGATTGTGGATAACCCCCGTTTAACATTCACAGGTATTTTGTCTGGACCGGTGGCCTTGTCAGTGTCAAGATTATTGAGACTTCCCGGACTGTATGAAGTTATTAATGAAAAATTGTGTTTCGTGAGACGGGCAAAGTCAGAAAGTGGATGGCCTTTGTCATCTAACGTTGAGTTTAAGTCGAAGATCGAAGCGAAGAGCTTCGCTTTACCTGACGAGGATGAGATGACTTCGTGACCATTTATAACAGTAAGCACTGACACTCTGCCTCTGTTTAGAATTTGGTTAGAGATCTTCCAGAACTCCCGAGATCCAATTTATTTGCTTTCAAACTTGGCCTGGACTGCTTGAGCATAGCTACATTTTGTATTTTCCAGAGCTTTCTTGCAATGATTGCAGCTGTTCTGAATGCAGCAAGTGTCCTACTACACCGTTTCCTGTGATAGATATTGTAGTAGTGTTTACGGTGTCCTATAGCTGCAGCACATTCGGGGATGAACCAAAGCAACTGTTCGGTTTCTACTGGATTTTTTTCTGAGGTATTAAACTCTCCATTGTAGTAAGGATCCATTCTAATACGAGGGCAAAAGTTTTATTCAATCTTTCATAAAATGACACGGCTGTTTAAGGTGGATACTTTCAAAGAATGCCTGCCGTGGTGGATTTGCCGGAATTGCAGTGTCAAATTTAAGTACAGATTTAATCTGAAAGCAGTATGTTTTTGGTGGCTTTCAATCCATTATCTTTACTGATTAATTTTTCTAAAGGTTTATAGTAATCAAACAACTTCGAAATTAGAAAAAAATTAATAAAGTCAAGCTTGTTCGAGAAAACTGACTTCTTATCTAGTAGATGACTAACTAGTACATGACTACGAATGCTTTGTAGAGATTATTTTCGCGCGAATGGGCATCTATTATTTCTTTGACAGTTAAACTACATAAGCGGATAAAATATGCTCAAATGAATAATCTATAGACATGACTGTTCCATGATTATTCTTATAATTGATCATTGATTGATCAGTGGTAATCGAATTGAAAAACAGTTATATTGGTTGATAATGTAAACGATAGGTAGATAATACTTTTATGAGTTAAGTTGACATTAAAAATGAAACGCAAGGAATCAGTTTTGATATTAACTCATATTCGTTGATTGAAAGCTATAACAATTATGGGGGCGATCAAAATGAAAAAAATGAATATGCAGTTGGTACATTTTCAGGTGTAAATAAATGTACTTTATATATATATATAATATATATATATATATATATATATATATATATAATGCAATAATATTAGGTTCATAATACTTTCACTGAAGATTGGTCACCAATCGTTAGGTTAAAAGAAATATATCTTTTAGAACTTCTTTTTATGTGTCACAGAGATAATGTTGGCATATAGAATTTCGCTTAGCGAAGTCTTCTTTCTGATAAGCATTTCGCTTCTATAGATCAACTGCTGATGAAATTAACGATTATTGCTGAAAGAGTCTATTATGCTTTACATAAGAATGGTTAAATTCGGACTGTGGATTTAGATATCTCGAAGACAGGGTTTGGCAAGTTGAAACGTTATGATACTTCTGGACGAAGTTTTGAAGTGATGCAGTTATGCTTATCAACTGTCCTTGGATCTAAACTGTCCCTAATTTTCATTAATAATCTCCCTGGTGCCATCAGTATATATCTCGGTATCTATGTTGGTGACACAACTATTTACTCCTGTCTTAATAGTAATTCTGATCCGTTCAATAAAGTCAAATTGGCAGTCGTTCTATCAAAATGACCTACAATCTGTTGTTAATTGGAGCAAGAACTGGTTTGTTAATTTTAACGCCTCCAAAACGAAACTGCTTTCTTTTAATGGTCTGAGAGAAAACCTTTTGCCTTCTATCAACGTGACTGATGCTAATCTCCAGGAGAGTGATTCATTGATCAGGTTAACGTTTTCTGCTGAGATGAAGTGGAAAGATTATATCGAATCAACTGCTAGGTCTACTGCTAAGAAAATTGGTTTACTGTGTAGTACTAGACAAATTTTCTCTCCAGAATCTATTTTACCCATTCGTAAGTCAACCATTCGTCCTTGTTTTAAATATAGTTGCTACATCTGATCTAGTGCTTTGGCTATGTATTTCGAGATAATTGATAAAATGCAAAGAAGAATTTTCAATGTTTTTGGTCCTGACCTGGCATCTCTGTTCAATCATTGTCCTACCGCCGTAATGTAGCTTCCCTGTGTTTTTCTATAAATATTTTTATGGTAATTTTTCTGAACTTTCCTCTTCGGTACCAAGATTTTATGAATTTAAGCGCAGTACTAAATTAGTGGCAAGATCTCATCATTTTACAGTTGAAATGGCTAGATGTAACCGTAAGTTCTATGCCAACCGTTTCTTCTTTTGCATTTCTCGCTTGTGGCACTCTCTACTGGCTTCTTGATTTCCAGCCAACTTTGATTTTCAAAAATTTAAATGCAATGTTAATTGTTAACTTCTGTCTTTTTAATTCTTGTTCTTTTATTGTTCTCTCTTTTGATAGTGTTTTTTCTTCTCATAGTCTATCAGACTCAGTAACCCCCTTGCGTCTTAGTGGTTATATTGCCTTGCTTGGGGTGAAATGATTAAAAAAATAGAAATGAATGGAAAATCTAGTAACAATTTTACAACTACGATTGAATGGAGGTTGAAAACGTTTTTTTAAAAATCTTTTTTTATTATTTCATTACTAAAATACTCACCGACATACATGTGCTTTGTCCAAGGCACCGAGGATTTTCATCCTTCCTTGGATCAAACACTGACTACGGACCGTGGACAATGGATAGTGGCTCAGGCATTTGCTGTGGATCATATAGTCTATAGAATTGGAATTTTGATTTAAATACACAGATTCAAATACACTGTATTGTTTTTATAAGATATTATGATCAAATTGATAGAAATTGTAAGCATTAAACAACAAATATAAATACGAAGTACGAAAAACGATAAGATTCGAAGAGAAATGTCTAAATTTCTATTTTCTACTACCCCATAAAACACTATGAAACAACAACCAAGTTTACCCTATCCAACTTTGGTAAACTTGTTTTGATTTTCGAGATAAGAAAGTGTTTATTTTGATTTATTCGCGATATCGTTCTCATTTTCATTATTATAGATATTGTTATATCTTGTTATAAAGTAAAATAATAAAAATCTGGAGATGGTCAGATGGTACTTGGTTGAAAAGTTTCCTTATACTAATAACATCTATAATCGTCAAAGAGGAGAACAATAGTTCGCATGAATCAAATAAGTCAAAGTAATTCAAACAATTTCTCTTATGAAAAATCAAAATAAGCAACACGTTATTATCATGTCGACGTGAGTTCAATTCCCGGATCGTGTAATGATAAAATGTACTTCAAATCAGCAACAAGGAACAAGAAACGTCATCATAGCGCATATCAGCGCATAGTCGAAATAAACATTTGAAGATGGCCATTGAATAGTTAGCTGAAATGTTTTATCTATAATAACATGTAAAATAATCTAGATGAGAAGAACAGCCTGGATAAATTGAATAAGTATATTGCTTTGCTTTGCTTTCAAATAGTCTGTAAGTATCGTGAGTAAACTTGGTTTTCTTCAATACTAATCATTTAAAATAAGGATGGCAAGAAACGAAGATAAATCTAACACCATCTTTACAAGATAAAATCATGTCTTTGTTATTTGTACATGGAAGTAGCAGTTAATCTGGATATTTAAATACAATAATAGTAGATTTGCTTGTTTGTTTTGTTTAACATATCAACTTCTTATGGGTCATTTAATGCCGAAATTTAATTTACTTGGGAGTTTTAATAATTTCTTTTACAAAAATGTATTGCTGGTACTATCTTTTTTTAATGTATTGCTGGTAATATTTTTATTTTTATTTTACAAAAAATGTTTTGCTGGTAATTCTTTTACTATGAAAATGCATTGCTGACACGTCTACTACAAAAATGTATTTTTATGCTTTCATAGTATTTTAACTCCAATCAGGGTGTTAACTATTTCCCCATAGCTGGGAACCTCACAGGTGCTACCACCCTGGGTCAGGGTGGACCTGGGTACAACAGTAAATAAAAGGTGGTTCCACGCTCTTCAAAACCTCCCGATCAGAGAGACCTTGCTGCCAGGTTGTAGTTTTTTATCGACATACCCAGGATGGATAAATAATAGAAGACCTAATCATACGGAAAATATTTCATATGTCTTATAAATTATCTGTATAAAAATAATTATATTTATACTCGCTGAGTTTTCGCACCAGCATTAGGTGGTGACTTTCTGTTATGGTGTTGAAACCATAGAAAAATAACATATTGGATATAAAGTTAAACGGTATATTATTCACGGAAACGTAGTACAAAGTATGTGGACTGGAGAGTACTTCTCTCACTGGTGTCCTGACTCACTCATTCATACACTCACTCGGTGATACACTCTTGGTGACACACACCTGGTGACTTCCGATATTTAACAAACCCCCCACATGGGTCGTATGTGGCACAAGGCCGGTTTAATATGGGCTCTCCGAGCCCATAGGCTCGGCCAAAAATATGCCCATTAGAACCCGTATAAACGGGTTCAGGGATTGTCTACCTCCCCGGACGAAACTTTGCCCTGCGGCAAAGCCTCGTCCGAGTTCCTCTCTGCCAAAGCAGAGAGTTCGACAGGAGTCACACCTGGTGACTTCCTAATATTTATTGTACTAAATGTACAAATATGGCACAAGGCCGAAGTGGGGAAAGGGGAAAAGGATGGTCTTCTTCTGTCTTAACATTTAAACTTAGCTAGCCGCAACCACTGACCCAAACATACTGACAATATTCCTTTCACCAAAACAACTCATTCTTACTTACCATTCTTACTTCAAACACCATAATACCTCAAAACTAGTCCCCATATATACAGTTCAATGTTTGTGGGGGGAGGGGAATAAAAAACAATTTAAAATCCCCGATGAGTATTTACAAATGTCTAAGAACTATATACAAGTAACTAAACAAAATCTTTGTTAGTAATAAAACCCCCACAAAGCAACTAAATGTAGCAGTAACACCAGTTCACTGGACGAAATCAATGCGGGACTTGAAAAGAAAAATATAAAACATTTGTGCATCCCAACCACTCAAACACACGCTCACCCAAACACAAAAACAGTTACGAAACAACATACCCGAAACGAAAGTCGCCCCGCACCCACCAGAGAACTGACATCACTATCCACCTAATGATGGGAGGGATGGGGAATTAAACTCAAAGACAAACAAATAGGGACAAAAATAAAAGGGGCCAATGGGCATACACAACCTAGCTAAGTTTAATAACGGGAAAAAAGCAACTAAAACTACAAAACGACCTATACTAAACTATTAAGGGGAGGGTTGCCAATGTTCAACCCAGCAAAAACAATATGCCCCTAACCAGCATCAAAATGCCACTCTAAGTCAGCACCTTTTACTCGGCAGAGACGCACAAGACTCACCCACCTATCGCCAAATTCCAATGGATGGAGTAGCTTCCTTTCCGTCCTGATCTTGACTTTAAGCTGATGCTTAAAGAACAAGATCAGTTGGGAAGAGGTAAACTTCTCGGCCCCATGGAATTCATTCTGTCGCGTCGTCCATATCACGACTCTCATAACCCCCAGTAAGCAAAGGAACACATAGTCAACGGCGGCACTATATTGCTACAGAGGGAACTGGCCTCGAGGACAAAGAACTTTCCACGCAGCATGCGAACCATGATGTCTTCAACAAACTTGACCAACGGAGCTACGACACTACAATGAAAAAAGGCGTGACCTAGGGTCCCCATCTCTCGTTGAAGTATAGACCCCTGCTTCAATCAGCTGTTGAAAATCAGTGTCAGCAAAGGAACAAAGATGGGAGACTGCCTCAAGTAAATTTCGTAAGGAAGACCATCTAATCCCGGAGTCTTGTCCAGGCCTACCTGTTTCAGCGCATCCCAGATCTCAGACTCTGTAATGGGCCCATCGCACCCAGCCGTTTCATCCGCCTCAAGGCGCGGAAAGTCGGCTAAATAGGTATCGAACTAAGCAGGGCTCAGACCGGGCTCCCCGGTGAACAGCTCCTGAAAGTAGTCACGAAAAGCCTCACAAATGCCCGCGTCTGTAGTCACCGTCCGCTTATCCAGCAATGTGATGCTCGCAATATGCCGACTAGACGCCCTACGAGCTTCCTCTGCACGCAATACAGCGGCCATGTTCGAAGCCTCACAAGACATTCTTTTTAACCTAGCCCTAACTACTAGAGCTTGATCCTTCTTGACCAGCAAGGAGGCCAGCTCCGCCTTAGCTAAGACTACGTCCCCACTAACACGGGATTTGATCGCCCGATCGACTTTGGCTTCTAAAGCCGTTTGCGCTGCTAATCCTGCTAAATTGAGTCGGCGACTAAAATGAGCAGCAAAAGACCTAATTTTAGATTTTATAGCGTCCCACCACTTATTCCCAATCACAGCCCCCGACAATTCCCGCTGTAACATTAGTAGAAGCCGGTCCCGAAAATCTTGCTCGCCAAATAATGACGAGTTCAATTTCCAGTAGCCAGCCATCCTAAGCATAGGCTTATCTAAGTTTACCCGAACCCGGACAAGCCTATGATCCGAGTAAACTATAAAATGGAAACTTCGACTCTCTTAACTAGAATTCGGTCTATGTTGCTTGCGCAGACCACCGAATCCGAGCTACCCGCCCTAGTCCAAGTCCATACTACCTCCCGCGGGTGCTCATTTCGATACTTATCGACAAGATCAAATCCGTCGATAAAGTCCCGAAACGTCTTAACATCCGGGTTGTTACTACCCAATTTTTGCCCTATGGGATCTATATCGGGATCAAGGACGGCATTCCAATCACCCGCTAGAACTACCGAACGAGATGTCATCAGAAACGGCGCGATCTGCCGAAACAAAACAGACCACTGCGCATGGTCATTGGGCGCATAAACCCCAATGAGACGAAGAGCCTTATCCTTTATGGATCCGCGAAGACATGAGCACACGCCGCATCCAGAGACTTGCTCACCAACCAGGAAGTACTCCTCGAGCGTCCATCAAAACATGTTGAATAGAGGTCGAACCTCTTAGACAGAATGTCATCATGGTCGCGAGATAAAAAATGGGTCTTCTGCACGCAACAAACATCCTCCCCGAGGCGCTGAAGATCGCGAACGAGCCTCACCCTTCGAGACTCCGACCTCAGGCCCCGGACATTCAAACTTGCTAACCAGAGAGCCATAGTGAAAACCGATTAGTGTTGTAATACTGGTTTGAACATGGCCGGGGGGAGGATACCGACAGCCTCTCCATTAGACCCATGGCCCATCTCAGTGTTGATAGTGCCGTCTTGGGAGATTCCGCCGATATCCCAGGGAAATGTCAGTTTTAAAGCTCTGTACAGGGATGGGTGAACTAAAACGGGGACCCTCCCTGCACAAAATTGTTTCAGATGTTTAAGTTGCTCATTTTCGACAATGGCGATTGGCAAGGCCCTCTTGTAAGCCCTGATGGCCTCATCCAACATTGCCCAGATCTGCTTTGATCCAGTTCCCGTTCTTACAACTGTTAAAACCCTTTGGGCAAGTGGAAAGTTTTGCGGAACCTATACGTCTAGGTCCGCATATTGACTGATGGATAGTAGGTATTTTAAGTCCTTGATACGATTACTATAATCGCGTGCTCTCAGCCTGAGCCGTTGAAATACGGCAGACATCCTCCCCGGTGTTGAAAATGTGTTTCTGGTCTTTCGTCTTTCGTACTTTCAGCTTTTGAGTGGGGCTTCTTTGCTGTTTTGTAGGGGGGGGCATTTCTGCTTTTTTAGAGGGGGAAGGACTGGGTGTCTGCAGGGGTGTGTAGGAAAATCTTGTTTTAACAGATGAAGGGCTGGGAGTATGATGGGGAGTGTAAAAGGACCTATGGTTATAAGGGCTGGGATCTCTGCTGAAAGGACGAGATTTGGACGGGGTTGTCGGAGGGGAAGGTTTCTTCTTGGGTGAAGGTGCGGACCGCGCAGAGGACGTGGAAGGAATAGGATGTGTAGGTTGGGTTTGTCTTTGAGTGTACAACTTCTGTTTTAGGGCCTTTATTTTTTCCGTTTTTTCAAAACCAGGGTCGTATTTTCTTTGTAGGTCTTGAAATGTTTGCTGAGAGTCCGGGGCATCGCCCTTAACGTTGCAAGAGGGAGTGGGGCTGTTCGTGTCTTTCGCCCTTGGGGCTTCAGGGACTGAGGACCCGCTGTCCGGCGCTTCGCTCTGGCCCAACCAGCTACCAGCCACTCCCCCTCCCATTCTCCACAAGTGCACTAGCAGCGGGCGAAGGCTCTTTGGGGAATGTGGTTTCCGATGTTACACCAACCGGAGGATTAATCGGCCCGGTCCCAGAGGCTGGTACGTCCACTACAGGCGAGGCGGAAGGTACAGACGCGGTCAGCAGGGGGATTTTGGTCTACTGGAACTTGATTACCAGTGGCCTTCTTCCCTGGGCAGGAAGAGGAGAGGTGACCAGTCGCTTCACACTTCCAACATACCGGTTTTCGGTCAGTTACTATGACCGGTAACTTCAAGCTTACAACATCCAGCAGTTGGGGATGGAGTGGTAGGCTTTCTCGTCCAACATATCAAAGCTCCACCCCCCCCCCCCGTTCAGGCTATCACAGGAGGCGCCCAGAATTTCGCCATACTGGGACAAAAATGCAGCGTTAACCTGACGAGGGACTTCATATACTGCTACTCTGGTTCGTCTTCGGCCTTCGTACTCCAATTTTAAGATCACCTCTTTCGTGATAAGCTCACGGCTTGACGCTGCTACGTAGTCCCCTGGCGTGGGTAGCAGTACGTCCCACATGAAAAATTTGGCTCCCTTAACTATTCTGAGGGGCTTAATCCCCAAGGACTCTAGTGTTTTCAACACTGTGTTTTTCGTCGAGCGACAAATTTTGCGCGTACGCTTGTCGACGACGAAAACTGACAATTCTTTTTTCAATTTTCTTCAATTCTATGGGGTCTTCTAAGAGTCCACCTTTTACGATAAGGTGAGCGTAACTCTTAGTACGCTCCAAGAACTCCGCTAAATTGATTATGCAATTTGGTGGGGACGACCAACAAGAGGTCGATTCCACGGCCTCTGAAATTTCCTTACTTTTTTCTGTGTTGGCCACTATATTATTCTCAGTGTGTCCATTATTGGCCTCCATATTTTTTGGATTTTGGCCATTTTTGGCTTTCGTAGATTCAGGATTTTGACTATTTTTGCCTTCCATAGCTTTTGGATTCTGACCATTTTTGGGCTTCCATAGCTTTTGGATTCTGACCATTTTGGGCTTCCATAGCTTTTGGATTCTGACCATTTTGGGCTTCCACAGCTTTAGGACTTTGACTATTTTGGTCTTCTATAGTATCATCTAAAACTGGGTACTCCAGTGGATCGTCTTTGTCTGGCGGTTTTTTATTTATAGAAAATAAATGTTTTTTAACAGACTTTTTAATGTCTATTACTGTTTTTTTCTTTTTGATAAAAGTATTTTTACTTTTCTTTTTATCCATTTTTTTTATAAAAATCATACAACTGGAAGGGAAGGGATGGAAAGAAACAAAGATCGCCCATAGGCGGTGGGGGGGATTAGAAACAAAATAAAGCTTGCCTATTAGCGAAAAATGACAACAAAAATAAAAAAATAAAACACAAAACTCGCCCGAAAGTGAGACAACAAAAAAATAATTACAAAAACACAGAAATCACATGGTTCACCTAAAGTTACGTACAGAAATAAAAAAACAAAACAGTTTGCCTAACGGCGGAACAATTTAAAAAAGGAACACGAAAACAATAAACTTAAACGAAAAAGATAAAGATAAAACAAGTAACAAACACAAAATAACTTTAAAACGGAAAAAGAATGGTTACAATTGCAAAAAGAAAACGTTTAACGATAACTTTTAAAAAATACGAAACAACCAATTAAGAAATTTACAATATGGCCGCTAGAAAAATCTAGTCTGACCAGAAAACGAACGAAACACAAATAATAATAACAGATTAAACAAAATAAACGGAAATTTTAACACAGAACGCTAAACGATAAAAAAAGACGGACTTAAATGATATTTTAAAAAGGAAAAGAAACAATTAACACGTAATAAATAAAGAGAAATTAAAAAGGTAAGACAAAATAAATACGTGAAAAAAAAGAAAGATTTTAAGGGGGAGGGTTACAGAAAAATAAACAAAATAAAAAACCTAAATAATAATAATAAATAGAAAATAAATGAATATAGTAAAAAGAGGGGGGGGGGTGATGAAAAAATGGAAAAAAAATCAATTTTTTTTGCAAAAAATGTCAGTACAATAAAACGAAAGAAAAACTGAAAAACAACTTAACGTAACAAAACAGTTCACACAAACAAAAGGTCGCTGACATAAACAGATAATCCCACGAACTGAAAAATTACCGGTCGTAAACGGTCGGTAAAAACCAGAACAGAAAAAGCCACGTGGTGACTTCCTCCTCGCTAGAAATTTGTAGCCACATTATATAAGTGTGGAAGAGTTCATTTGTAGGTATGTCAGGTTCCCACAATACCCTCCTTCCAAGCCTTTTACTTGGTAAAAAGGGTTAATACCTTTTTCTTTTTGGGTTAAAGTGAGTCAAAAATAGTTCTGATGTTAAAATATTTTTTATTTTTTTCGAAAGCTGACTGGCACTCCGTTGTCCAGTTCCAACTTTTTCCCTTTTTTAACAATTCATTCAGAGGAGCTCTTAACTCGTGCATATTATTTATGAATATTTGATAATAGTTGGCAAGTCCCAGAAAACTTTGGAGCTCGTTGACGTTTTTTGGCGCAGGCATATTTTTGATAGCTGCTGCTCGCCTTGGGTCAGGTCGTTTCCATTTTTATCAATGACATGCCCGAGATACGTTATGTCATTCATATAAAAATCGCATTTCGATTCTTTTACTTTGAGACCGAAATCCTGAATTCTTTCAAAAACCTTGTGGATATGTTTGCGATGTTCCTCGGTAGATTTACTTGCTATAACAATGTCATCTTGATAGGCACACGCAAATTCCAAGCCGCCCAGCATGGTATCCATCACCTGCTGAAATATAGCGGGTGCAACTTTGACTCCGAAAGCCAATCTGTCAAACTTGTATAAACCCCTGTGGGTGTTGATACATAGAAGTTTTGCGCACTACTCCTCAACAGGGATTTGCAGGTATGCATCGGTTAAGTCCAATTTGGAGAATATTTCCCCACCATTTAGTTTATTAAATACCTCCTCCGGTGTGGGGAGAGGGTAATGGTAATCTTTTAGAGCCGCATTGAGGCCCGTTGAAAAATCCGCACAAACACGAATTTGTTTGGACATTTTTCTTACGTATACAGCGGGGGCAGCCCATTCGCTAAAACTCACTTTGGATAGTATACCGGCATTTTCTAGTCGGTCTAATTCTTTGTTGATTTTTTCAACTGATCTTTTACTTTTGAAAACGGGTTGAACGTTTTCTTTCAACTCAAATTTGGCTTTTGTTTTATTACATTTTCCTAGTCCCTCCGAGAAAACTTCGGGAAATTTTTCTTTTAATTCTTCTTTCAGGTCTTGGGCATCTGTTGTCATATTTTCCATTTTTTGGCAAAAGTTGTTGATTGGTTGATCCCACAACTTAAACCGTTCCATCCAATCCGTTCCAAACAAATTCTCAGAATTTTTATGGACGAAAACTTAATTTCTTTGTAATGCCATTCAGTGTTACAGGTAGCGTTAGCTCATCTTCAAATTTGATTTTGTCACCAGTTATTGCACGTGCTGTTTTGTTTGCATTTTTCATTGTTGTTTTTTTTAATTTCCTCCAAGTCTGAAGATTAATGATTGAGATGTCTGAGCCAGAATCTAGTTGCAGCTTAACTGTTTTGTTTAGAATGTTAACTACAACGTATTTTCGTAGATTCTTATCTACTTTTTCGTTTGATATAGTTTGACTGTTTCTGTTATTCCTTTTATTTCTACAGTGCGCCCCTTTGTGGCCAATTTTACCACAATTATTACATGTCTTGTTTCGGTAAAAACAGTCTGTCTCTCAATGTTGTCCACCACAACGTCCACATGGACTAGAGGTAATTTTTGTTTTTCACAGGGTCGTCTATTTTTAAATTGTGAATGGGCGTACTCTTTGCTTTCTTTACCTTTTTTAGGGGAGTAATTTTTTGGCTTGTACTTAATTCTCCTAACATACGATATGCCTGATTCCTCGATGTTTTTGGGATCGCTTTTAACACTGATTACTCGCTGGCAATCTTCCGCTAGTTTTTGTAATGTGAGACCTGGTTCGCTTTCTAGTCTTGATAGAACTCTCTGTCTAATCTCCGAGTTTTTTTGCAGAGACTTAACCTTGGGAAAATATTAAACATTTGAAATCGTCAGCTGTCAGTTCAGCCAAACGAAAATCGTCACAGTGCTTATTAACAATGGACGCAAATGTAAGATAATCCTCGTCATCCCGTTTTGACAAGTTAAAACACTTCCATCTTTTGTGGAATAAAGTTGTATTAGGGCTAAATAACCCAGACAAATGTTTTACTGCTTCATCGAACCCTAATTCACTTGTTTACTTCGGAAGAATGTAATCGACGAACTTACTATGTTCGGCTGTTCCCAACTTTCTCAAAAGTAAGCGAACTTTTTTAGCGTTCGTTCAATCCTCACAATCAACCGCAAAAAGATCGTCATAAAGATTTTTCAAAAAAAGCTTCAAATGTTTTATCTTCTTCAGGAAGATAATTAAATGTCTCCATAGAATTCCAAATTGTGTTGTGAGAAAATGCAGTGTTGTTTTCACTAACATCCTTTTTACCCAATGTCTAGAAATAATTCTTTAAATTTTTCTTCCCGTTCTTTTTGCCTTTCTTCTTGTTCTTTTTGCTGTAGGAGCAATTTTTCTTCCTGTGCTTTTTGTTGTAGAAGCAATTTTTCTACCAACATTTGTTGCCGTTCCTCAGTCTTCTGTTGCCGTTCCTCAGTCTTCTGTTGCAGTTGAAATTGTGCCTTCATCATCTGAACAATAATTGTTTTAAAGTCTTCTATAATGACTTCAAACACGTTTTTTCTGAGAGGAAGAAAACAAAATTTAGACAATTTTTTCTTCTCAAGGCGGGGGAAAAAGAAAGTAATTCCTTTCCTTAATATTTCTCAGCTCTGGTTGGTAATACTACCCCCCCTTTTTTTTAATAGAATCTGAGTGTTTAAATTTTTTCTCTAAAAGGAGAAAAAAAATTTGCATGAACAACCACGCTGCCAAACAGAGATATTTTTATTTTTTTCTGTGTGGTCAAGAGAAGCGAAGAACAATTATAGCAATGAGGGGAAAAAATCTTACAATTTTTCACTAGTAAGTATTTTCAAATTATTGGTTTACTTTAGATTGAGTAAATATTTCTTTTATACTTTTCTAAATATATCCGACGTCCACATCAAAGCCTTTTTTCGTATTTACGTTGTCTGTTATTCGGTTGGAGTGTCCATTTTTTTTCCAGTTGAGTATTAACATATAACTGTTGTATATGTAACTTTCTTTCGTGAAAGATTTCTCTTTGTCCGCCAGACTTGAGATTTACACAGTGGGATCTTTTTAGACGTCTTAGTTATGGCGTAACACTTTTTTCTCTTCAGGTAGAGGTTTCTCTTTGGTTTTTCAGTTCTTATGGTCGGCAAGGGATATTTTTGTTCTTTCCTTTGTGTGGTTCGGAATATCTCGTCGCAAGTTGTTATGGTCCGCAAGAGAGAATTTTGGGCTTCCCTTTCGTGAGGTCGTTTCGAATCTCGTCGCCAGTTGTTATGGTGTTGAAACCATAGAAAAATAACACAGAATAGTTAAACGGTATATTATTCACGGAAACGTAGTACAAAGTATGTGGACTGGAGAGTACTTTTCTCACTGTTGTCTTGACTCACTCATTCATACACTCACTCGGTGATACATTCTTGGTGACTCACACCTGGTGACTTCCGATATTTACCCCCCCCCACACACATGGGTCGTATATGGCACAAGGCCGGTTTAATGTGGACTCTCCGAGCCCGTAGGCTCGGCCAAAAATATGCCCATTAGAACCCGTATAAACGGGTTCAGGGATTGTCTACCTCCCCGGACGAAACTTTGCCCTGCGGCAAAGCCTCGTCCGAGTTCCTCTCTGCCAAAGCAGAGAGTTCGACAGGAGTCACACCTGGTGACTTCCTCCTTACTAGAAATTGGTAACTACATTATATAAGTGTGGAAGAGTCCATTTGTAGGTATGTCAGGTTCCCACAATACTTTCATTGGAAGTCAAGTGACAGCAAGTTACTTCAACATTCAAACCTTCTTCTCAGCTTTTTCAGTAATGTTGTTGTCTGGAAGGTTTCAATTCTTCCCCAGGTTTCCAGTTCTACCAATCTCTTTGCTGAACTTTTGTCACTGTTCCAAGCACGCCAATGTTGATGTGTGCAATTGTCCTGTTCCTGCTCCACAATATTTTGTTGTCTCGTTAAATCTAGTTAAATCTAAATATTTCTCCAGCTTTGCCCTTACTTTCACTTTTACTTGGTGCTTTGCTGGAACAGCGATATTCATTCTCTAATAAATCTTTATTTATAATGATTTCAAGTTTCGTATTGTTTGACGATATACTCTTGCCCTTCTGGCAATTCAGAGACATCCTTGGACCTAGGTTACAGTTGAATGGCAGTGGGTGCAGTGTACACGTTCCAACGTACTGGTCGTAATTTCGGTCAGTAGCAATTGGGGTAGTGGGAACGAGGTCACTCATGTACTTTTCTTATTGTTTGGCATCTGGAAACAAGTCGGTCCTACTATGTTTGTATGTGAGCAAGCGCTACGAGGCATAGCTGTTTTTACGGTACATCGTAACTGCTCAAATCAGGACTAACATCGTTCTAATTATGACACTGTGCTTTTATAGGTCTAAAAACATTAATTGTACACAATAGTCATTACTGCTACTTGTTTGTGATTGGAAGTTATTCTACTCCTTTTCACGAAATGTAAGCAAAGAAAACGTAGTATATTCCCCATATACAGACACACGACTTCGCAAAGATGAAGCTATTCATGAAAAATAAAATTCTTTAAGCAAAATTAAACACATCTTAATCCCAGTATCCATAACTTTTTATGAGTATTATATATACGATATATTATACGATAGCCATAAAATATATTTGCCCAATTAGCTGTATACGATAGTAATTTTTGGTTATTGGTTATGTAATTGAAAATATTTCTCGACGATAGTATGGCAATACTAGAAGGTGATTAAATATATGTATTGGTATAAGTAAATATTTTGAAAATGTTGCAATGATGTGAAATGAACGAATAATGAATTTTAAAAAGACAGAGTAGCATAACATTACTTACGTACTCGGCCTTTTTTGCAGAGGAAGTGTAAAGTGTCCATGATGAAGAGGAGTTGCGAGGCGAGTTCCTTCCCTTTGTTATCACATTTTGCTATCAGTTGATCGTAACATAACTTGAATTTAGCCAAATTTCTGAAAAGTTGAACCAATAAATACACGGTTGAAACAAAAACCAGAAGTATAAGTTATTTACAATAATTAGAATAACATTTTCCTATTTCAGCTCAATCATCTGAATATCAATTAAACTTCAAAGACACTTTCCATGGAAATGACGATAGAACAGCAAGAGGCTTGCAACGTTTCGTCTGTGGGAAAGAAGAAGTACGCTGGAAAATAATCGCTCACAAGGACGCTCGTTCTGGCTATGACGATAAACTACATCCGGTCTCAAGTAAGTAAACTACATCCAACAGCTAGTCCTTTGATCGGGAGGTTTTAAGGAGCGTGGAACCACCTCTTAATTGTTGGTGTTCCTATGTCCACCCTGACTCGGGGTGGTAGCACCTGTTAGGCTCCCAGGTATGGGCAAATAGATAACCCAAAAACTGGGGTCAAAACACTATGAAAGTGTAAAAATAGGTTTTAATACCAGCAATACATTTACTATTAAATATTACTATCAATAAAAATCTTGTTGGCATTAAATAACACAAGAACGCGGAGACGCTTTTCAACTCTATCAAGACTGAAAAGTGAAGACTGGACAGCTCCTGTGTAGAGCTACTTCATTTCGGCCTGATCTGGCACTTATAAAGATAGGGGATCAGGTACTTACTGGAGTGGGACAGGGAGCCGGCCAATTTCCAAGCATCTTTAGCGATGGATTGTATGTAAAAGTCCCACTTGAGGTCTGGATTGAGCTTAAGTTTCAATAGGCGCTCAAGGCACGGAGCTTCTCTGAAATAACACCCGTTCATCGCGATAGGCGATAATTCCGGGAACTAGCTCGTTATTAGCTGCGTGGCACCCAAACCCATTTTGTTATGTATGTAAAATGGCGAAGGAATTCAATTTTAAAATCAGTTGTAACTAGGTGTTAGAGTTATCTGTAAAATTTGAAATGTTACACATTCCGAATACGGAGTATTTTTATTAGACATAAATGGGTCAGTAATTAATAATTATAATGTATTCCTTTTTATTGTAAAATCAGAATTCAATTGTTTTGCATTGAGACCACAAGATATTCCATGATTTCAACTCAGCCACAATTTATGCAAGTGATCAAGCTCATCTTCAAGCTGTTCATAGACGGGTTTTCAATGGGAACATGTTATTTTTTTTAAAAATGCATATATGTGAAAAGTCGCTTAAATCGACTTTATTTCTTTTTAAAATCGGATACTCCATTTATTTTTCATAAGTAACAAATTAGGTTATTTGATGAGGGTTTGAAATTTCCAAGTCCTATTTGTGAGGTGCCTTAGAATTATTTCTACCACTTTAGATATTCTTCCGGGCATTAACAAGTAATACAATTCATATAAACAATCTGATAGGAATGTATATATACCTACCAGAATGCTTATGCATACTATTTATATACATGCTCCTGTGATGAGACATCACTAAGAAGTCTCTTCCACCCTGTGAGCTACTCGCCCATGACAAAGCAAAAGCTAAATAAGGCCTAAATCTTTGTTGACGCTACACAAACTCAGTTGAGCTATTTTGTCACATTTGGTTTAACTACATGAATATCTGTAAATCTTATTTCCATTAATGACGGAAATAGAAAAAAAAAGAAGAAAACTAATTAATAGCTGTTTGAATCAAATGCTTATTATATTATAAACTATTCCCTTCGTCGCTTTTTGAGTTTAACTGATTTAATGTAACAACGTTTCCACACATTCTCCATCTATTTTCTGGTAAATGTCATTTTCTTCAGAGAGCGGGAATTCTAAAACAAAAAATAATGTTACAACCTCACTAAAACCAAACTTTCAATTTATTAATACAACTAAAAAAATGGTATTATCCCAAATAATGAAAAGTTACTTATCGCAAATATTAATTCACCTCAGGAAATTATAAATTTTAAATCAAAGTTTGTTTGCTTTTTATAAAAATTTTGGCACTCTTTTGAAATTATAAATTTTAAATCAAAATTTCTTTAGCTTGCTTCGCAATAAATCCAACCCTCAGAATGAAAAATTACCAAAAATCAGGGAGTTATTCACACTTCGTAAATGTGAATGATATATATATATAAATCTGTCTTTGGCTTGTTTATTGGGGTGACGCGCATGCTGACATCACATATCGCACCCAGGTTGCCTACATTTGGGGCGATCGTTAAAGTCAATCCAATCAGAGTGCAATGGAAGGCCTCGCTTTGGGAGAATTTGGTTTGAATTTTAGTAAATATAAAATCATTTTTATTTTAGGGTGAATTAATATTTTTGGGTGAATTAATATTTTTGGGTGAATAAACCAAAAAGGTCACAAAAATGTTTAAATCTTTAGCCAAGTTTTTATAAAATTAGGAATTCGAAATACTTAATTCAATTTAAATTTATTACACATGGTTGACAAGAAAATTTAATTTGGTATTGCAAAATGCAATAAATTATTCTTGCTGTTATTGCAAACAGTATTTACGTAGAGGTCTTTCCCTCTTAATAAAATAACAATTATTACGTAGATTCTATTATGTTGTACTTTAACGTTAGCTTCTTTTTTTCTTTTTCTTTTTTTTATATATTGCCTTGATCTTGATTATATAGTAAATATTTTTAGTTTGTGTCTGAACCAGTATCTTCTTGTTTACAATTGCTCTCTCTCTCTCTCTCACTTTCTCTATCTCTCTCTCTCTCTCTCACACACACACACACACACACACACACACACACACTTTTCATTCTTTTATATTTAATGAAATTCTCATCCGCACGCATTTAGATCAGATCTTGCAAAAAGCAAAAGAAATATTGTCTAGGGTCGAATTCCTGACTGTGCATCAAAGTGAGTCATATGTTAGAAGTTATTCAGAAAAAGACAAATATACACAAGACAAATGCATAAGCAGAAAAACGTTGAAACCCTGAATCTATTGAAAGGTCACATACTCTGAAAGAAACGAACAAACGACATAAAGATGAACATGGCAGGTGAGTATTAATTGGCATTAAATATCTCTTAAGCATGGAAAACAGAATAAAAACAATCTACTCTCATGAACTGAATGGTTCATTTCAAAATTCCGAAAAGTTATCGACAGACATCTAAAGGAGGTCGGTGTGTATAACAAAAAAATTAAACAAGACATATAACATTTCGACCATTGTACCCTCCAGTCTTCTTCAGGTGTCTGTCGAAATATTCAACAACCTTCTTAGACATTTTCAAAAAATTCCTTTATTAAATCCAATTTTTATAATTAGATTTTTATGATTCTGCTTTCAATACTTGGGATTATCTTGTATCAATTAATTCGCCTTGAATGCAAATTTTGTTCATGTCTTGCAGTTCTCAAGTATCTGAACTTTATCGTATGTGGCAAGTTTCGCTGCCCCTGTACGAACCGTAAAGTTTACAGACATTGGTAGTTTTTTTTACTATTGTCCTCCACCCTTGAACTTCTGGTGGAAGTCGTCCTTATACTTGCTATTCTGAAGAGTGACTTCTTTTTATACTGATCATCTCCTGTTATATACCGGGTGTAACAGCAGAATTGTTCAATTGCTAGATTAAGATTTGAACCGTTGTACCTTAGAAATGATTAAAGATATCTTACTGGATTCCCCGAGGTTTTTATAACACTATTGGACTCTATTTTGAGCAATAACAATGTATAATTACTCTACAAGCTTAACAGAAGAATCGTGATGAAATGGATCATAAACGGAAATGATATGTTCATCATTAATTAATCATAGCTTAGGATCTGAATCTCATGAAGGATTGAAAGAAAGGTCATATATATATATATATATATATATATATATATATATATATATATATATATTATTCCAGGATCATTTTCTAACTTATCTTTGCCCTCTCTAATCTTCTAACTTTCTGTCCCAGAGTAACAAGGTGCCTCACACATTTCACATACGATTTCATTTTCAAGTTTTTTTTCACTGCTCTTTGGACTGTCATAGGTGAAACTATATTCTCCCGTTCCAAACGTCTTATGGATTACCTTTTCTAATTGATCCCTTTAACTCTAAGTTGAAATGATGATTCCTCTTGCTGTTGTGACCTCCTGATCCAATTTTCGTCTCTACTGTTCCCTCTTTTTAAAACTTGTTCGCCGTTCTCGGGATGGTTCTTGAATGGACTTTGAAGATGGAAGCCAGAGTATGAATGTTGTTACCATTACTGAAGGTCTGAATGATTTTTCCTCTCACCATTGCACAGTTGAGAAGACCGTAGAGCTGATACAATACGATTTTAACTTGTTTTCTTTCTAGCTAAATAACGTTTTTCAGTGATTCTTACGACAAATGGTATCAAGACGGTTAAACGTCTTATCTGAAAACCTGGAAAAAAGGAACTCAATTAGTTTTTTTTTTTTTTTTTAGATATTAAAAATTTTGTGGGATGGAAAATTATGCGATTTGAACAATTTTGCTGTTACACCCGGTATGTCAGTATCGTGACTGATAAGTATTTTCGATGTTGTATATTTTCATACCGTATGGATGATGAGATTCGAAGTTCAAATATTGCCCAGTGAATACTCACAATGCAATTTTTACGATAGTTGTTTTAACTTCTTAACAATTAATATAAGGATAATTGTCCATAATGCTATGCTGTGTGTTGGGATGCAATTCGGACAAAATACTGGCAGTAAGTGAAAGGCAAACAAAAAGATAATGAAGATACAACGAAAGATAACTAAAAGAATTGTGTCGTAATGGATGCTACCTGACTTAATTATAATGGAGGGTAAAAAAACAGGGAATTGTGAGTAGAAAAGTGGCTAATTGAGTCAACGAGAAATTAGTTGGGGAGAAGTTTGATCAAGTATCAACCAATTTCACTGACGGACGGAGCACAGTGAAAGAGGAAGGATGAAAGAAAACTAATTATATTGCCCCCCCCCCCAACAACAAAATAGATGAAGGAATAATTGTTTACCTGCATACGACTGTTAATTTCTGTTCTGACCAGTCAGGAACTGGATCAATGATAAATGTTGACAAGTCCAGTTCAGACAACTCCAGATTGGAAGCACAATGATCGATTCTTCTTTCAATGTTGCTCAATGAACAAGCATATTCATTACCTGAAATTTTGAAGTCATCATCCATAAATCAAAGCATGGCTTATTGTACGCATTTAAGAATCTCAAAAAGAGATAGGTAAGTAGTTGGGTGCCAGTTTATCTACTTGGAAAATAACTTGTTAATATACACTTGTTCATAAGTGTGTGTGTGTGTGTGTGTGTGTGTGTGTGAGAGAGAAGTGGAAAAACATAGCCAGATTATTACAGCACAAGTATTTACGTTTTACACTCGTACAGAACTGTAAGTTTGCATTGATGTGTCTGTGTGCATACGTATAAAAGTAAAAGGAAACACAATCACGTCGTTAAAATTCACGAATGTACACATTTCCGTTCATGCTTGAATGTACTGTATTTTGCTGAGAGATGTGATAGCGTGAACATATGAATGATTTATTCTATTTTATATCGTATAAGGTCAGCTTTAAACCTACCTGTTTGGTTTTGGCACTGTATATGGGCCCGAACAAATGTTAGTCCGGATTCTAACATGGTCTGAGTGAATTGTGCAGCTTTGGTACCACAGTTGTTTCGAGCCCATTTTCCAGTACAGGAAATTAGTTGTGCTAGTTGACTAAAATACACAATAGATAAATGTGAAAAGAAAACTGTAATCATGAAAGAAATTAACTTTTTAAAACGTCTTGGAATGACTGGTAATAAACGTATCAATATCCCAAAGTAATCCTTACTATACCCACGATATAGATAGCCTGTGTTTATAGGTGAAAAAAAAACAAAAACATGTATAATTGAGAGAAAAAATATTTATTTAGAAAACTACAAATTAACAGAACTTGAATAGGAAAATTATTTGTTTAAACATCGAACAGAATATACATTAGCAGATATAAAAAAAAAGGAGTGAATTAAGATCTTACTTGATTTGTGTCCGTGGTTTTACCTCGGCCATCTCAAGCGAGAGAAAATGGATCTTGGGTAGACTTAACATCATTCTGATGAAACTGATGAGGCGACTTATATTATGCACCCATTGCCAGACTGTCAAGTGATGTATCCCTTATCCTTTGATATGTGCATGAATTCTAGCTCTGTAAAAAGCATTTAAGTGAGTTTTGTAACGCTACAAATCTATTTCGGGTATTGAGTAATTGGCTTTAAGCGGGTAACTCGAACGTAAACTCGGATATGTGCAGGTTATTGAGAAGGCACTGTAAATAATCCAGCGGATCAAAAGTGGTTTGCGATGTTTCACGCGAGAGATTTCTTGATGGATATTTTCACAGCATAGTAAGGGAATTACTTTATAATTATATCATACTTTTGTGCTTATGAGTAAACAAAAGCATCAATTAAAATATAAAACAGATATAAAAAAGATTTTATTTTGCTCGTAATAGGATTTTTGAAAAATGGCCAAAATTTTATTGCCCTTTCCGTGTTAGTGAAACTCTATGTTATGAGATGGGGAAAGAAGGAATTGGTAGAGTATTCAAATAAAACAGTAAAGTTTGCAAATATTGGATTAATTCTTTTTTATGTCTTCTATATAATAAATGCGAAAATGTCTGTGTGTCACACTTTTTCAATTAAAGGCACACAACTCTCTAACTTTTAAATATCTAGTCTTCTTTAAATGAGATTTGCTCATCCAGGACTGGAATCGAATCATCAGCTTGCAAATTTAGCTCTGTGAAATTGAAGACAAAGTGATGAACTTGGTTCAAAGAGATCTCAGATATTTTGGTTCAGCAATATTGGTCGGCCACATCCAAACAGAGAAACTTGACAGATCAATAGAGAAATTTTGAGAGAAACAGGATACAACATGGAAGAACTGTGACGGTGTGTTCAAAACAATTATCCCCTGTTGAACTAAGACCAACAGCAAGTGTATCAGAAGGTCCTTGATAATATCAGCAATAACAATCGAGGGATTCTCTTCTTGAATGCACCTGGAAGTACTGGTAAAACTTTTGTAACTAACTTTTTTTTTATTTGCAGTGAAACTCCAAAGAAAAGTAGCTCTAGCAGTAGCATAATCTGGATTTGCTGTTACCCTCTTGCCTAGAGAGCGTACAGAACACAGGACTATCAAACTTCCATTGGATTTGAACTACAATGAAACCCCTATTTGTCACTTCAAAAGAGGAACCAACTTGGCTAAGCTACTGGAGGAGACAAGCTTCATTGTCCGGAATGAATGTACCATGGCACACAAGTGAGTATTTGAGGCCATGGACAAAACACTTAAAGACATTAGACAGAATACACAAACCGGTGCTAGTCTCTGGTGATTTTAAACATTACCAGTCATTGCAAGATGAACTCCAGCTGATGAAATCAATGCTTGAAAAAGTTTTACATCTGGAGCCATGTTCAAAGACTCAGCTTGAAAACAAACATGAGAGAATAACATGTGACCTTGAAGCAGGAAGATTTGCTGCTTTGCTGTTGCAGCTTGGCAATGGAACCATCATAATAGTCCAAAATTGAGATATTTAATTCGCAAATGGCTGTGGAGTTTCAGTCTCAAGTATCCAAGACTTGATTAACCATGTTTATCCAAACATTAAGCACGATTTCATGGATTCAAATTGGCTTTGTGAGAGGGCCATATTAGCTCCCAAGAACCAGACTGTGTATAGCATGAACTGGAAATTTCCCCAAGAAATTCCAGAAGAAAGCATGAAGTACTGTTCCATTGAACAAGAACAGGCAGTGAATTAACCAATAAAGTTGCTGAATTCATTCTGTCCTCTTGGAATACCACCATACAAGCTGAAACTAAAAGAAAATGTACCAGTTATGCTATTGATAAATCTAGATCGCCCAAAACTTTGGAATGGAACAACATTAACTGTCAAGAAGATGCTTCTTCATCACTTGGAAGCACAGATCCTTACTGGTTCAGGAAAGGAGGAGTTTTAATTTCAGGAATCCTCTTAATTCCTCCAGATTTACCTTTTGAGTTCAAAAGACTTCAGTTTCCAGTGAGCTATGTAATGTCAATCAATAAATCCCAAAGACAACCATAACTGTACTTCATCTGACCAATCAAAATACAAGTATATGGGAATTCAAAAAATTTGACAACGAACTAAGCTTATAATTATTTAATGCTTTAATGTTGGGGTTAGACTAAAATAGAATTTATTCTAACTAATAAATATTAAATTATACGATAAAATTTGAAATTACAAATTAAAAATCGTCCGTTTTAAAATTTAAATTTAATGTATATTAAGTTTTAAATTATAAAATTACTGAGGAAAAAAGAAAAAAATATATATGTTATTCTATTTATTTTGATTTTATTGAAATTAAGTTGGAATAAACGTTAAGATCAAATGTTGCTCTGAACTTCATGACAACATAGGTACATTTGAAGCATAAACAGAGGCAGGGGTATGACATTTTACAAACGACAATACATACACAATCAGATTATAACACATAAACACGCAGACGTATTTAGATATATACACACACAAAATGAAACGAGACAGGAAATATCTCCACAACTATTAAAAAAAAACAAAAAAACATACACAACATACATAATGAAAGGTACAAACAAGTGACCATACACACAGACACCTATAAAGACACGTAAATACACACACATACATTGAAAAAGAACGCCGATACACATCCCAAGAAATATTCAAGTTTGAAAGTGTTAATAAACTTAGTTCGTTGTCAACTTTTTGAATTCCCATATACTTGTATTTTGATTGGACATTCCAGATTATTATGGATTTCGTTAATCGGACTGACTTCCTCATCTTGGTTGCTTCCTGGATGTTCTCATAACACGCACAGAGTGTGGGTTCAAGACATCAGTGTATCGCAAACCCACTTTCACTGGACAATACCTAAACTTCAACTCCCATCACCCATACAGTGTCAAACATGGAATCGTACGCTGTTTACAACATCGAGCACAGACAATAAGTAGCGATTCCCACACGTACCACCAAGAAATGACCAGGCTAAAAAATACCCTTCGACGTAACAACTACCCCGATAGCATACTGTCCACCAAAGGGAACAATAGAGTAAGGGAAGAAAATGACTCGCAAAAACCTCCAACGGTCTGCTTACCATACATGCGAGGCGTCTCAGAAAAAATTCAAAAAGTATGTGCCCCTTACAACATCAGGACGGTATTCAAAAGTGAATCAACACTGAGAAGACACCTAGTCCGAGTAAAGCCACCCATAGAGAAGAACCAGACCAAGAACTGCATATATTCCATCCCATGCAGCTGCGGCAAGGTTTACAAGGGCGAAACATGCCGCCCCCTTAAAGTAAGGGTGGATGAACATCGAAAAGCAGTGACTAGAGGGGAGACGGAAAAGTCGGGTATAGCCTACCATGTATGGAAGGAAAAGGGTGACCATCGCCCTCTCTGGGATGAAGTTAAAATAATAAACAGTGAGCCCCACTGGAAAGTGAGAAAACTCAAAGAAACAGCTCACATGCTAGGACATAACACCCTCCTGAGCAGACCAAGTATAGAACTGAACACGATTTGGGCACCCCTAATCGTAAGAGAGAACCTAGAATAACAACTTAGGTTTAAATATACCAAAAATTCATACACGATCGTCCCAGTGACACATGGCCGAGGCGATTAGGACGTTGGAACAGTGATTGCAAGTTCTCCCGATGTTCTGAGTTCAATCCCGAGCAAAGGCAGTGGCAGCGACAAACACGGTGACAACGGTAATAGAAGCAACAGCAGCAGCAACGGTGACAACGGTAATAGAAGCAACAGCAGCAGCAACGATGGCGTCAAGCAGTAGTAGCAGCAGCGATGGCCTTAATGGAACGAGAACATGGTACCCCCGTAACAATAAAGGGTTGGGTTCGAAATTCCAGACCGACGGTTCCGGAGGATCAGACGGCCGAAACGTTGTGAGGAAAGCAACCAAGATGAGGAAGTCAGTCCGATTAACGAAATCCATAGTGAAAACCCCTCATCCCAAAAATATAGACAATTACTATTCCAGATTATGTAACAGCGTTTCCATTAGCGAGGAGTGTTTGATTGATTTGAACCTTTGCATTCAACATCATCACTTAATAAGACAACAAAAGTGTTGAAACAAAATGGCTATTTTTGCAGAGTTTTTATAAGATATTTAGGTTATAATTTTCGAATGAATAATTATATATATATATGTGTGTGCGAGGATATGCATATGAATGTATCTATATGCATATGAATGTATCTATATGCATATGAATGTATCTATATACATATGAATGTATCTATATACATATGAATGTATGTATGTATATATATGAATGTATGTATGTATGTATGTATGTATATATATGTATGTATGTATGTATGTATATATATGTATGTATGTATGTATGTATATATATGAATGTATGTATGTATATATATGAATGTATGTATGTATATATATGAATGTATGTATGTATGTATATATATGAATGTATGTATGTATATATATGAATGTATGTATGTATGTATATATATATATGAATGTATGTATGTATGTATATATATATATGAATGTATGTATGTATGTATATATATATATGAATGTATGTATGTATATATATATATGAATGTATGTATGTATATATATATATGAATGTATGTATGTATGTATATATATATATGAATGTATGTATGTATATATATATATGAATGTATGTATGTATATATATATATATGAATGTATGTATGTATGTATATATATATATATGAATGTATGTATGTATGTATATATATATATGAATGTATGTATGTATATATATATATGAATGTATGTATGTACGTATATATATATATGAATGTATGTATGTACGTATATATATATATGAATGTATGTATGTATATATATATATGAATGTATGTATGTATATATATATATGAATGTATGAATGTATGTATATATATATATGAATGTATGTATGTATGTATATATATATATGAATGTATGTATGTATGTATATATATATATGAATGTATGTATGTATGTATATATATATATATGAATGTATGTATGTATGTATATATATATATGAATGTATGTATGTATGTATATATATATATGAATGTATGTATGTATGTATATATATATATGAATGTATGTATGTATGTATATATATATATGAATGTATGTATGTATGTATGTATATATATATATGAATGTATGTATGTATGTATATATATATATGAATGTATGTATGT